>CM068838.1:123148427-123320927 GCA_028554795.2 Sinohyriopsis cumingii | reverse complement strand
TGAATGTTATATATAAGATAATAGTTTTTGTATGGGTCATTTGGTTAATGACATTTAAATGCTAATATCCTACAAATGGGTGTCTGATGTAGGATGAGTCATATATCAAAGACATATATTGGTTGATTCATAAGTTCCACGGTTGAGTCGAAATATAATTACAATGAAACATCACGTTTTATGATTAGCTAGTAGAAACCACGTTACCATTGCTTGCTGGTAAGTAATTTTAAAATATATCGATGATTCATTCAAAGCTTCGCACTGCATTCTCGCTATTGCATAATATCATTCTATATAAGATAATCAATACTAAAGAACATTTTGGAAGTTATTATTTGACAGAAATTTATTTATTTGACTTAATCATTCGTTGGGATAGCAGTAGTCTAGCATTATGTTAAAGACTGTTTGGATATGTAATATCTGTACGGAATTACTGTGAAACATTCAAATTCATTTGGATTTACAGCTGTATTGGAATTACTGTGACCTAATTTAAAGACATTTTGGGATGATATGATGACTTTTCTGTACTGTTGACGCACCAGCATCTTACTGACTAGCATTCTGAATACCTTTTGAACTCATTCGGATTACTCGAAACTACCAGAATTGATAGAACATTTAGAATTTTAGGATTTCATTCACGATACTCTAAGTTATTTTTTATTCGTTTACTTTGTATTTTAGAGAAATAAATATATATTTTCAACTCTACAAAACTTGCTGATCTTAGTCTTTCTTGTTACTTATTTTAAGACCGTGGATCCGTAACAATACGCTTTTGTCAAACTACTTTAAGATAATATTTATAAACATTTAAGCTTTGAATTAATTTTGGTAAATGTGTCTGCATGACCTGCATGAATGTAAGAGCTTTAAAAAGAGATGATGCAGATGTTCAAAGATCGTTTGCATTTAAATTCACATTGGCTGCTCATTTCTTTACGCTGTGAAATATCTGCATGTAAGAAGAATTGACCGAGATGCTGTAAACACACACACACATACACACACACACACACACACACACACACACACACACACACACATATATATATATATATATATATATATATATATATATATATATATATATATATATATATATATATATATATATATATATATATATATATATATATATATATATATATATATATAATTAGCATGTTGTTCAGATGAGTTTATCTTGATGTTGCAATGTAAAGTATTGGTAATGTTAAATGAATAACACTTTCATCTTTATGCGGAAATTGTGTCCCCAATGTGAGTAAATACTTGTATTTTTTTCTTGCATGTATAATTACATATATTGCAAATATAGTTATAAGTGACATACATCAATACACACACACACTGAAAATTATACCATACAGTCAGACAACGAGCATAATTAATGTGTGGGCACACGGGTGCTTGTTAATATATATGAGCTAAACGTTTCAGAAACGATCAACACTGTTTATTTGTGACAAGTGTGTAATGGATCATATGTTTTATACAACCATATATTGCATGTATCACTGAGAAGGAAAACAAAATAAAAAACACCTAGAATATATTAGGTTAGACTAATTAAAATGGGTTTAGAAAAAATAAATTTATTTCATATTGTATTTTGACTCATGAATTATTATAACTACGTTACAAAAGAATGAATTTTTCATATAAAACAGAAAATTATAAAGACCATTCATATAAATATTACAATATCAACGGATTTTTGAAGGTTATATTTTTACACACACACACACACACACACACACACACACACACATACACGCACATACAGACATACATTTCTTTTATTTTAAACACAAGCAACATATATAGAGTCGGATAAAATATACGAATGAAAGACTAATCAATAAAACAAAGTCGTCCATGCTGAAATTCTTCACAAGAAATTTCCAGAATCGTTTGGCATATCAGACGTTTTCACTGCATGGTATACAGTGTGGCCTGTACAATATTTTGCATTTCAAATGTTCCCACGACATGGTTTACAGCAAGTTCTGTAGGATATTTGTCATTTCACATTTTTCCACATGGTACGCAACGTGTCCTGTATGAACAATATTTGGCATTTCCCTTTCTTTTCACGACATGGTTTACTACATGGTCTGTACGATATTTTTTTCTGCCTAAATCGCAAATCCAATTTTAGCGAGATTGAAACTAAAAGCAAAACGATTGATTAAAGCAGTGCACTATGGGAAATATAATTAAAAATATTTTTGGTTAGGAAGTTTCCCTGCAAATATTAAGTTATTTCAAAAGGTTACCCGACCAACCAGTCTCTAAAAATTCAGTATTTCAGTAAGGTCTAAGATATAACAGAAATATATTATGGTATAAAAACATATTGTACCAAACGAGGACCTTATAAAATAATGGGATATAACAGAAATATATTATGGTATAAAAACATATTGTACCAAACGAGGACCTTATAAAATAATGGGAAAAGAAAGGTATTGCGTCAGTTCCTGTTGATATTAAAAACAGGCGTAGAGAAAAATTAAATGCCTGACATGTTTCTGACTGATGGAATTATTATACGGGCAACCATTATTTGACATGCCGTGAGCCTCACTTTTTTTGCTTATCCAATGCATAACGTCATCTTCATATTCACTGACGTTTTTCACGCGGTAACCTAATCGATGAACGAATGTAATCACACACTCCGGGCACGCACTTCAGGTTTGATGGGTCGTAACGCATGCCACGATTACATTGCTGCACGTGCAATTTCCCGTGCCAACACCTTGCATACATATGGCAAGAATTCATGCATTGATACTGCAGAGTGGGGCACAATGCGGTGTCTTTTCCATCTTCGCTAAGAACTGCACATGGTTTGTTAACAACACATCCGTACCCTAGATCGCACCCTGTTGGATAAAAATAGACAAGGTCTTAAACGAACAGTAACTCACCAAACAACTCACAGCACAAACAGGCAGTACCGAATAACTATTTACCTATATGCCCTTTTTTCTTTGTGTCCAACTATATTCTTACTTATTCACCCTACCAATATTTATTAACGATTTTTATCAAATCTATATTTTGTTTTAGTCACAATTTTTGACCAGAAACATGTCACAAATTTTTTTACACAACTGAATGTGTACTACATTCGAGAACGCTCAAGGCTAAAAAAAAATAGGAATCTTTTGTGAGCATTTTTTGTCATTTTTTACACCTCTTGGTGTTTGAAGAGTACATTTGTAGAAATAATTTGAATGCGGAAAATGAATGATAGAATTCTTTAGAAAAAAGAAAGGTACAATTCTGTTGCAACATAAACTGTTTTGTCTGAGGATAAAGGAAGGGTCAACAATTTATATAACTTTCTTGCACTGCTAATTTATTGCAATATTGTTTACAAACTACTTTATGAAAATGAATCTGTTGATTTAACTTCGCACGTTTAAGGATTTGATATCGTTAAGAGAAAGCGATATATTTAAATCTTGCGTATCTTCTAAAGTAATGAAAATTCAGGATATATCAAGAGCAAAGGTTAAGTGAGTTCGACATTTTCATTTATGATGCATTTCGTTGAGATACATTAGAGCTTGAAAGGAGTTTGTTTATATTTATGCGCAGACAATCGTGAAGAAATTATTTGTCAGCCATGTCACAACTCATGCTGCTCTCAAGTGAGATTTCAAAATATGATGGTTTGCGGTTGTTGTTATATACCCCATCTTCAGAGGTCGATGTAGACATATGTTTCCGGCTTTTCTCATGCAATTTCGCCCTCAGATAACGTATTTACATTGATAAATATGTTTACATTGTACTAGCTTGCAAATGTTATGTTTCAGTGACCAATTTAGCCCTTGAATCATCGAGAATTTGTGTCATGAAGAACAGTTACCAAATATCAAAATGTAGCAACGTCTATAATCAATATGTACGATTCTGCCCGAGGGGGGGGGGGGGGATGAACAATGTTCATATTTTAAAGGTTTATTTATTCTTATTTCAGGAAGAGAATATGACTGCATTTAATTAAAGAAACTGATATAAATCTTAGGAAACAATAATGTATTCGCACGTCCTCAATTTCCATTTATTACTGATCCTCTCTCTCTCTCTCTCTCTCTCTCTCTCTCTCTCTCTCTCTCTATATATATATATATATATATATATATATATATATATATATATATATATATATATATATATATATATATATATTAATCAATGAAATATTTAAAAAAAACTTTCGTTAAAAAGTGCATGACCATGATATGAAAATATGAGCTGAAGCTTCTACCTACCAGGAACAACAGTGGCCTTATCGACTGGTTTCCGAGTTACATTTTCTGGTGGAACAGGCTGCTGCACAGGAGGCTGTTTGGATGGCCAGAACCAATCTGTCTGGAAATCGCAGTTGAAGGCAATGAATATGTTTGCATTGTTGAATTGAGGACAACTTTTATCAGCTGTGAAATCCCAGACGTCCATCACCGCATTTCCGAAGTCTGAACCGTAATGTCTCGGGAAGGCAGAAGTAAGCCGGACAGCTCCACTGCAAGGACGGTAGATATTTGAATTTCGTACCTTACAAACAGGTCTACACGCTCTGCCACACGAGTCGGTAGCTTGGAGTAGGGCCAAAGAGCTTTCTTTGGCTGGATTCTTTACTGCAATATAAGCGGTGGATTCTGTAATAGCTATACGACGATCAACGATGGCGTACTCCTTATATATTCCGTCGTAATTAAGACCGATAGATTTGATGTAGATAGACGATATCCTCTTGTCTCCCTCTGCACATGTATCGTATTTAGCGGGTTGTCCGCTCTTTAAGTATTGATATACGTTGCTGTACGCTCCAGGGGCATAAATATCGTTTGTCTTGCTGGCTCTGCCGTTATAGATAGGGTATGAACCATAGCTTTTGTACTCCGGAGGTCGTCGGTAGATAACCTTCACTGGAATGTAGACCCACTGACGAATGTCACTCTTTCCATTTAGACAATAGTGGTTTTGATAAGGCTTGTCTTCTTGCGTGTGAGTTGGAGGTGGAGATGGGTTTGGACATATAGTAGGCGGTCGTGTAGTTGGTATGGACGAAGTAGGAGCGACAGTGGTGTGTCTCGTTTGGTCATTTTCCCACTGGATTACTTCCGCCAGCGTTCTGGAGACGCAGTGAGCATTATCTCTGAAAACAACGCATTTGAGATATTTAGACCCACAGTCTGGGTTCTGTACGCTGCAGGTTGGTGGAGGATCATACTCGTAGATTTCAGCAGTAAATGTATTACTCAATCCATCTATCACTGTCATCTCAGCGAATCCAAGTGCCGCATCCGGTGCGTGCAGGTGTGCAGCTCCCATAGTGGTTGGATTCTCAGGGTAGTCCGTCTCAATATTCACTCCATTTCTCTGAGAATTTTTTCGGAATGCCTCCCAAACAAAATCTATAAAAGTATGGTGGCTCCAGAAAGCCGGGTCTAATGCAGACGTCTGTAACATGGCCATCTGACCGTCAACCCATCTGTGGATTCCATTGTGATGAAACTCTAAATCACTCTCTATACTTGAGTCGGCCCCACAGATTTCTCTCATTCTGGTCATCCTTGTCACGTTCACAATCGCTTCATCAGTCATAGGAGGTCCATCAGCCCCAATATTCCTTATGAGCGGACCAGCAGAAGTTGACCATCCACTTCCCAGAATTCCGCCGGACGCTTCACCAGATCCTGTACCGAGAAGTCGGTCAGTAAATAAAACAGTGCTGGTTGGTTGATCCATCCTTGCCTCTAGACGTGAGTCCCAATAAGGGATTGTCACTTCTGCGAACTCGGGGCCCTGATCCCTCAACATATTTTCATACCTAATAAAAAAATTAAAAAAATAAATAAATAAATAAGAAGACAATTATGCAGAGCATTGAGATTTAAACTGTATATGCACATAGGTAAAGCAGAAAAGTAAATTTAAATAAGCCACACGGGTTTTCCCATGTGTTTTAGAACAAAATCATCTAATGGGAATCGACGTCATTGAATTTATTTAATTAGGAAAACAAATGAAATTAAACCAGGGAAATATTTTTTTTCAAATCAGTGGAATTAAATATTTAAAATAATTACATCAATAGATAAACTCTGTGCCAGCCGAAGAAGTTGCATCCTCCATGAGCTGAGATGGATGTAATTCCAGTATGAAATTCTGCCAGTGCCTCGTACACGTTTGGTGCTGTGGTCTGGAAAGAACGTACGTAAGCACAGTAAAGGTTTTGATCAAGTATAACTTAAACATTTATAAAACTGCGGTACTAATATATTGAAAAAGCCGCTGAATACTAAAGTCTGTCGATGGAAAACAACCACAGTGATCATCACTTCTTTTTTTTTATTTTTCTTGATATTCGACGTCATCGTGGTCGTCCTATGATTGATATCATGATGATTTTTAGTACTAGGTGTTGTATTTGATGCTGCGCAGTAACATCAGCATTAAAGGTAATAGGAATATTACTAGAAGTAATAGCAATAGCAATAGTACTAGAAGCAATAGCAGTAGCCGTAGAGATAATAGTGTTTTAATGATATCAATAATATTAGCTTGAATCATTATCACAGCTTTTATAATAATATTTGTAGTAGTAGCAGAAATAGCAGTTGCTGTTTATCATTTTTGTTACCGTGTTCGCTTTAGCTGCTCTTACAGCCCGGAAGTAAAGATCAAGTTCTTTTTCAGACAACATTCGGATCTCCTTTCGCCTTCTCTTTGGTCCACTGGGAGCGACTTGGCGCTTGACGAGGCCAGTACGACGGACAGAGAGATGCACTTGATCAGAAAAATAATTTACTAGTTGTCTTGTCCCAGTAGTAACGTTTCTACCACCATGTACGATATTGTCATGCTGCCATTTATATACGTTTGTACACCATGACTGAATGGCATTTGCCGGAGTGTTTGACGTGGACGTTTTCTTCTGTGCTACGTAAAAGTTCCATGCTAGTTCTTCAGGGACGTCTGTTTGCTCAACTGTTGCTTTGACATATGGAACCAGGCTGATCATGACCACAGGGAGAGAGATAAACCAGATCATTCTGAAATATAAAAATGTTAATAATTATTCTAGCGAATATATCCTAATAGTTTGTCACGTCTCATAGCTATAATTGTATTCCCGTTGCACATGTTCTCTCTCTCTCTCTCTCTCTCTCTCTCTCTCTATATATATATATATAAATATATATATATATATATATATATATATATATATATATATATATATATATATATATATATATATATATATATATATATATATTGTGCTTCACTGTTGTCCCTTAAACAAGACCTTCATATTTCACATATATAAAATCAATTTCAAAGTAGAATCAAATGCTATCCACGATAGGGAATAGATGTTCACTTCTTCACTTGGTCATTTTTAGATAAATAATGATGGACAGTAAGAGTTTTGTTTTAACTAAAGGTAAACCAGTATAATTGAGGTCAAGGTTGACTAAATCACCTTGTATATCCACTGACCTCACATATGGTTGACCGGTTGGAAGCAGCTAAAGTTCGTAACATTAACAGTCCGTGAGTACGAAGTCGTAATTTCAACGTTTACTTGTTATATTCATGTTAGGAAAAAAAAAGTTGATCACTGCTCGAAACTTTTATCGGACACTCAATGGAAATATCAATATCAGTTTAACTTATTTTCTACTTAGTCATGTAATTCAATTCATTCTACCATCTAACATGTAGAAAAATACGAATTTGTAGCAGTCAAATTTGCAGAAGTCAAATTACAAAACAATATCTTGAAAAAAATGATTTTAACAATAAAATTTCTCAAATGCTAAATACTGGCAGCTGATAGCAGTGATGTTCGTATGATTTAGGTAACTTAGATATGTGTACATACGGCACTTACCTATGTTTGAAAGTTCACTCCTATAAAGTGTACCTTTACTTAACTCAGTTTCCAAATATTTTCGTTTCTTTTAAATTTGAAAAGAATTATTATACGATCAAAATTATAAAGCTAAAATGCTATCAAAATCTGTTAAGTTTACTTCACTCCCAGTACGTGTGTACTACAAGTCCATTGTTGATTTCCACTGATCACACATTTGGAGTGGAATATATATTAAGCCTGAAAGCCTGGAATCCGCCAATCAAAACTAAACTCTGAGGAAAGGTCGTTTTGTCATGACTGAAAATTTTTTTTTTTCCTCATAGTTGATCACGTCTGTGAAGCATTAAGCGGTTACGGCAGTGATGGATTACATCTATAACGCAATCAGCACCAATCCTAACAAAATATAACAGGACATACGACTAAATTCTTTCACAAATATGCTTTGCGTTGTTTGTTTTTCTCCTATCACCTACATAACAAAAGACGTTGTGTCACAAAACGATGCGTAAGTATGTAACAGTGCATTACAGTGCTGTGATTGGATTAAAATAGCATCATAATGTGGTTTTCAGTCGTAAAAATGTCATTTTTATAACGAAGCTAGACCATAAAAGAAATTTCATTTACGCAAGAACAAGAAGTAAGGTGCAAATGCTTTAGTCATGCACACACACACACACACACACACACATATATGTAAATGTACGTATGTATATATATATATATATATATATATATATATATATATATATATATATATATATATATATATATATATATATATATATATATATATATATATATGTATGTATGTATGTATGTATATATATATATATATATATATATATATATATATATATATATATATATATATATATATATATATATATATATATTGAAAAACATGGCATTTGTACTATTGGTATATCAAATTGTGATCCGTCCGTGGCGCAATAATAGGAATATATAAACATTCTTTTAACTGCAGGCCTATAGATCAATGATGAATTTCTATTAATTCATTAATCATAAATGACATATGAAAATAACGATAAAAAGAATTAATAGTGCCTGTTTTCTACATGAAATTAAAATGGTACACAATTTCATCGGAATCCTTTCTATTTTTCCATTTTCCTTCCCCTCTTGTGCGTAAGGGCCAAAAAAAAAATGGCAAAAACCTGGAGTGAGAGAGAAAAACATATGGGGCTGCACGAAAACATTAAAACTGAAATAGTACCAAGTAACCTACGGTGATCTGGTTCGTCGTAACGGTACGTTTACGCTTTCCTAGGGATCTATCTAAAGTGTTCATAATATCAATGATACATAGTTGCAATCGCCAGTAGACAGCATATATGTTAAATTTGTCGGTTACGAGGAACACATACTGTAGCGTATTTAGTTGTCTTTGTTTCTTAAACCTATTATAATGTTTTAAAATTCGATTATTATTTATTAAAAATAACAATATCCAAATGGTCTCCCCCATCCTCTCTCTCTCTCTCTCTCTCTCTCTCTCTCTCTCTCTGGATTATCGTAGCTAGATACGGGCAAAAATTCTTGAAAATACGAGCGTTGGGGATTTTCGCACCTGTCATACGACGATGTCTCTGGACCTATGAACGATGGTAAAGTCTAGTCAAACCCTCCAAGAATGAAGAGAGACAGAGAACTAGAGAGACAGAGAGAGCGACAGAGAGAGGGAGTAGTGGCATCACTTGCAGAGTGCGGACCACACCGTGTGACACCATCAGAGAGAGAGAGAGGGGGGGGTATTTTAGAATCTTTAGAAATGTTAATTAAAACAGAATTATGACTTAGATGAACTGTCAACATATTAAAATATTTTAATTACCTTTTGTTGGCTCGTCATTCCGCTAAGTTTCTAGTCCACACTAATTGCCATACGGAAATACGTGAATGTCTGACAGTTCAGGTTCAGTGTACACAATTTTAACCGTGTTTGTGGTACACTACTTTCTTCATAAAAACCATATTTGATGCTTAAATCAAGAGTATGTCTTATATTGATTTAATAGTATGTACGCTGTATCAGTGGTATACCACTCTTATAAATTTTTCATTAAATGGAACCTGTACAAACCTCGCTTCCTTTTAATGAAAAATGTATGCATCTTGTGGTATATCACTGATACAGCGTACATTATATATATATATATATATATATATATATATATATATATATATATATATATATATATATATATATATATATATATATATATATATATATATATATATATATATATATATATTCTAATCGAAACCAACTGGAGATTTCCACCAATCAGAACGCGTGTAACATAATTCATTCATGGTGTGATTTCTATTTTCCAATCAGAATGCAGGTAACTTGTGACATCACTTTCTCACTCATATTCCCACAATTTACCATGCTCAAGAATTCACAATACTTTACTGTATAAGGAAACCGAACTCGGTATAAAAAGTTACACCATAATTAAGAACGATCATTTTAAGTTCAGACGCATACCAAAAATAATGAATTACATATAGAAACAGTGTGAAGAACCCACGTCTGACTCCACGTTCAGCCAAGTCGAGAGAGACGCTATTTCCTTCGACCAGTGAGATGCTGTACTGTGTGACACTTGTGATATGTTACGACCTTACCACTATGCTATTATTTTACCCAGCTATGGATATCATCAGTACACTCACAAACCAGTTACAGTACCACCACACGTTCATCACGAATCACGAATCAAAGAATAATACACATTTCCGGTCGATTTGTCTTGCTCTAGTAATTTTAAAAGTTGATTTCAGACGTTCCAAGGAGTGGCCTATTTATTTGGAATACCTCTGCCCCAAACCTAGCCAGAGCCACTTGGGCCAAGGGGATATTGGGACCAAAACCCGTGCTTCAGTTCTGGTGTGAAATATCACGAATTGGAATTGAAAGATACAGCTTCCACGGGCATTCCGGATGTCCTCCGTGCTGTCGGTGCATTCCCTTGATTGGTACAAAATATCATAAAAGAACTGAATACTTTACCTTTGGTTCATTTACAGTGAATTGTCAGGATTCATTCCAAAACCCAACATCGTTTTCTATCTTTAAACTCATATTTCCGTAGGATAACAAGACTAATTCTTGGGAAATACTATGTGAAAAGCAACTATCTATGTCGGTATAAGGCTATCGATGTCATAACATATGCCATTAGCATCTGCAAGAACGAATTAGAATTTTGTACATGGACAGTCCAGAAGAGCAGATTTAGAATCTACTAATGGACCAGAAACTTTGTAAAGATTCAAATGAAACGGAAAAGTACAATTGCATTCAAAAGCATTGATAACTAAATGACTGACGAAGGCTGTAGAAACGTCGAAAGAGAGGCTTTGTGCCAAGACATGATATAACTCTTTTGCGAACACTTATAAAACATGCCATGCCAGGACATCTGTCACCAGTGTGGTACTGATATCAAGATATATGTCCTGTTTAGGACTGTACTTCAGATTCTTCCTCAAGAGCTCCAAGAATGCATTTATGGAGAGTTTGTCAAGATTTTCAAGTGAAATGAAAAAAACAAATTCATCCGAAATGGAATAAACATTTCAATTATTGGTGTCTGAATGCCATAAAAGACCGGCTACTTATCAAATGATCAGATAATAATAAACTGCAAACATGACATACAGCTTTCAATGACTTTTGAAGTCTGCATGGTAAAAAATTTGGTGGAAGGAAGCCAATGGCAGTGTTCAAGACTTCGTTGATTATCAGCTAATTTTGTAATAACTTATTCCATAAGTCGAAACCATTCATTCAATTCGTGACTACATTTCTCTATTTCTGTTACCAGCAGATTCATTCATGGAAAAGTGTAAATTATTGCAAACACGTGACAGCCAAAACTGTGTGACTTTTGAAAGAAAGAAAAACATGAACTTTAAAGGTTTTTTCTTCATTGTGGTTTTTCTTACCTATGAATTTGTTATACCATGGAACAAATGACTGGTATAAAGGTTTAAATGACTTGTGTCGCTTATGGAATCTTAGAATTCCAAACACAAACTGATAGTTATGGCTAATCCTCTTATCTAAAGAATGAACAGCAAATGACAATCGATCAAAATAAAAACGGCTTATTGAACGAGGAGGATTATTCTTTATGCTAATATGACAGTTCTTAAATTTAGATCTTCCTTTCTTCAATAGCCGGAGCTCGTTTCGTAGAGCTGTTAAGGTAGAGACGTTGACAGTGACACACGTTACTTGAACATCACATTTGTACCCTTGGATCTAATGGAACGACGACCATTAACTTTAGTTTCTAACAAGCATGGACGGAAAACGACCGTTGATACGAACAACGGATACCAAGTTTACCTCCAAATCCTAATCACACAAAGATGTCTCAGTTACAAGAAGCGTTACAGTCATTAATGGATCAAACAGACCAATCAGTGGCCGAAAGGTTGCAACCTTGCTGATAATTATTGCAACGATTTTCGCTGTTTCATCAGAAATATTTAGAAGAAAACAAAATGTAGCAACTTCAAAGATGACGAATGACACGGCCACAAGAATGGCGGAGAAAGCAGATGTTCAACGAGAATTTAAAACTCTACCCGGTAAAATAACCCATTTTCCAGCACTTACATCAAGAATGGTTTGAAACAAAAACGATAATGATCACATCCTTGCCAGCAGATGATCAAACGAAAGAAGTGAAGAATCCAAACCAAACAAGAACAGACAACAAATGTGCAATCATCTTTCACTACCAATTGCTCTTCCGACACCTAAAGTATTTAAATCCCAAGCAAAGGTCATGCGAAGAAATTTATCTGCGGTTCGTTACCTTCTGGAAGAGCAGCAACAACACTGGCAAATTCTTAGCCATCTTTTACTACAATCCTCTCTACATTGATAACTACAGATATATTCAAAAATTGTATCTTGCAAGATGTATTATTGCGGTTAAAAACAATCGAAGTACACGTTACATAAACTCGTACAAGGAACACATTCCAAAGTCAAACTAAATAGCAAGAATCCGATCATGAAAATAGCACGTCGACTTAGCTGATGTCTCTTATTTGGCGTCGTGAATTCGAAATTACAAATATTTGTTTTGTGTCATCGACATGTTGTCAAAATCCTCCGTGTTAGTTCCTTTGACTTATAAAACAAGTTACCAATTATTAGTGCAAGCTTTTCAACTGGTCTTGAAACATCGAGGGCGACACCCTATACGATAGAAGACATAGAGGTACCATATTTCTAAACCATGCGTTTAAAAAAAAATTGAAACAATTTTACACGTCAATATATTTAGATGATATGAACGGAAAAGTGTTAAAAGGAACTGTTTATTTTCCCAATTGCAAAGAGTAACATAACAAAGAAGACGATGTATACGATATCAAAACAATTGCAGTCTATGAACACGTAAAATTTGAAAACATCGACTCCACGAAGTGAAAGTTTCTTTAAAATATATCCATCCGATTTCGATTCTTAACTTGCAAAGTCATTTGGCATTGATGGCATTGACTGTTACAATACATGGAAGTCGCCGAAATGCCGTTAAACACTACTGCATCTTCCTTCTCAGAGATTATATATTCCCATAGCCAATGAGGTTGTGGTCTGGAGAGCACGTTATTTGACTTTGTAACAACGCATTAGTCAATGTGTAGTAATTAAGGTTAGCTTAATAAATACTTTTTTCCACACATTCTTTAATTTTTCATACCCCCTCTCCCATCAAGGACGTAGAATGGACCCGGTGCGCTCTCGTGCATATTCCCAAGGGAGACTAATGGATGCAGTAGCCGAGGTGGCCCATTGGATAACGTGCTAGACTCGCGAAAAAAATATGCGGGTTCGAATCCTGCCATTGGATCAGTATGGGTCAGTCTAGAGTGTCTTTGGGTAAGAACCTTTTTCTTCAGATTTGGGCAAATTCTAACTAGCCTATAAAATAGCAAAACTAACTGCACTACATTAGAAAAATAAATCTTTGGTATAAATAATTTCACCAAGAGAACAATTCTGAATGACACAAACATGAAACATCTGCGCCTGATCCAGCATGAATGGGGATAGTGTTCGTTATTTTGAAGCAACTTTAAGAATGATATAACTAATACGAAATATATCAGTTTTGATACATATAAACGGTAACAAGAATATGAATGTTCTCTTTTTCGCACTTATGTATACACTATAGAATACAAACACAGCACGTCGCTCATAACGTTGATTCGCGGCTTTTTGTATTTTCTGCTGTATTTGACGTCATCATCAATCTGCATGAAAAAAATTATAGTGAAGACTAAAACCCGTGTTGAAAACAAAGCTGTTTTTAAAACCCATATAGTGGATGTCTTTGAAACCTGATTTATGGCCGATTTTATTCGAAAGTCAAACTTTGTCCTTTGTAAGTAATCAATCCTGATACCTCTGCAGCTTATTCGGCATAGAATAAATTATATAAGCAGTAAATTGTAAAGATGATAGTATACTGCAAGAAACGTCATTCCTAAAACGACTAAATCAGAAAAGCGATGAGGTTATAAAAATGTCAAATATGCATTAATGTAGTTATGAACGATATAGCTTACCAATCTATGGTTAGCTAATTAACGTTCTAACAAGATTATGCAAAGTGAAGCCATTTTATGCATTGACGTCTGAGCTCCTTAATATATGTTTTCCTACATTAAAATAGACCACAACAGCTCATAAGTCTGAATGGCAACATACAGTTCAAACAGTTATGTTCTAACTCACTTTGGAGATTGGGTTCGAGTCCAATCTATTTAAAATCAAATCACCAATGTCCTTGGCGAAGACCTGACAGCGACCAATTATGGGTCATGTTCTGGTAACCTTTGAGTTAGCCAATGGAAATGCTGCTTTCAGACATGTGAAAGAGAATCAGATCGATAGGCACACACTGATGTTCTTCAGCTATATTGCTCAGTCTTCCAAACCCGAAGATAAAAGGATTCATCTGATTGGCTGATAAAATTAGCGAGTCTGGTGATTGACACAGGGCAACAAAACATGACCCCTAAGCGATCGCTGTCAATTTTCACGTAGGTAATGGAGATCTGATTTTAATCGAGTCGCTCATCAGGAGTAGCAATTCTTAATTTTAATAGTAATATTATCTTTACTAAATTATAAACGGACTTTGATGGTCGACTAATTTATGGAGAATTGACATTTAATAATACACGCTACCGTACTATCAACATTTACGCCCCCACCCCTGATTCAAATAGAAGTAAATTTTTCACTTCCTTATACCCGTCCTTTACAGGACAGCATAATAGTATTCTCGTTGGGGACTTTACTGCGATTCCAACCCACAATTAAATAGGATTGCTGATTTAAATAACTATAGTGACACCTCTACTCAAATACTAAAATCTATCATATCCAATTTTAATCTAACAGATTCCTTTCGCAAGTTAAACCCCTCACTTAAAATGTACACATGACACAGGAATACATCTCCCTACTTATACTAACCAGTCGAATTGATTTATTCAACATTTCCAAAAATATATCGAATTTCCTTATAAATACTCCAATTGTTAACAACACTCAATCCGGTAATTTAATGTATAGAAGCCAACTCTTCGTCAGCCTATGTTAAGGGTTACTAGAAATGTAACAACTCACGTTTAAGCCTTAACGCCATAAAAAAACTATTGCAGACCTTATCGAAAGAGAACTATAATATCACGACTTTTCGCTAGAATCGTGGGATGACCTGAAAGCTAAAATTAAAGACGAAATTACCAGATATTCTATTAAAGCAACTTTCTAAACTTAAATATTCTGAAATTAAATTATTGAATAAAGATTACATCAAATAAAGACAGCAACATGACACTAACAACTCCTCCTCCAATTGCACGAACGAAGCACGTCTGTAAAGGAATTACAAAATGATACTTATAAAGGTTCAATAATTCGAAGTAAAGCAAAAATATTAGATAATAATGAACTACCGAGTCAGTTCTTCTTCCAAAAGACGGTTGTAATAAAATTATTACTGAAACTGAATGCAATAACGTGACATATAACTCTAGTATTGATATTTTAAACTGTTTTATAATTTTATATTCCAAATTATACACATCCGAAATTAATAACGAAATTCTTTTTGACGAATTTCTAAGTAGTTTACCTCGACTAACTGAAGAAGATAGCCACTGGTCCTGACGGATTAACGAAAGAGTTTTATGTCACTTTTTCTTTGTAACTTTTAGGTGATACGCTTGTCAAATTATATAATTTTATTTTTGAATCAAAACTTTGTCCAATTCTGAAAAAAAACTCAGATATTGCACTATTATGCAAGGATCATCAAAATTCCGGTAATATGATAATTTATATACCTATCTCCCTATTGAATTTAGATTACAAAATTTTATCAAAAATTATTACTTTGGGAAAGTTATGTCAAAAGTTACACACCTACATCAAACATGTGGAGTTAAGGGTCGTTCTATTTTCGATAACAGCCACTTGATAAAAATATTTGTGATTATACAGAACAGAAATACCTGTCAATCGCATTTACGTGTTTAGACTAAGAAAAATCCCTTCATTTCGGACAACTACAATTTTATGTAGAAAACTATTAGAATCTTTCAGGTTTCATTTCGATTTTATTAAAAAGACATCTATTTTCTACACTATCATGGTAAATAATGTTACTTTAAATCCGCTTCCAATTTTAAAAGGAGTACGTCAGGGTTGCAGGACCCCTCCCCCCCTTTTTTTTTTAATACGTAATAGTACATGAACCTTTCGCAGCCAGAAAATCATAGGTATCTTAAGTACGAGGTACAACAAGGACCTGTAAAATCTTCCTTTACGCGGACGATATCAAGGGATTCTGTTGCACAGCCAAATCAATCGAACGATATTTATTATGGACACGCATGTATGAGAAGGTCTCTGGGGCAAAGATAAATTATATCAAATTAAAAGGTATCTTCATTGGAAAATGACGTAGTCGTACTGATCACCCTTTCGGCATTCTATGGATTGATAAACTAAAATTCGTAGGTTTTCTTTTTGGTAATGACTTAATCCCTGATGACCACTGGAAGAAATACTATAATAAACTTGAAAATACACTATTACTTTAGAAAAGCAGTAACTTATCCTTTGTTTCCAAATCTCACTTAGTTAACCTTCTAGCCTGCAGTCCAATTTGGTACACTGCTACCGTGATGGACCTTCCTAAACATTATAACATTGCAATCAATAGAAACATGTTTGTATTTTTGTGGAATTCTAAGTTTGAATCCCTTGCCAGAGGCGTGAGTGTGAACTCCTTCGCAGCAGGTGGTTTTATCATTGCTCTTTTTGAATTCAAAATAAGAACCCTTCGTATACGGCACATACCACAAAAATTCTCAACGATGAGTATTCGGTAAAATGGAAATTCTTTGCATGTATTGGATTCGGTCGGAACTAAAATCTTTCAACCCCACTTTAGGCTCAAATAACTACACAGATACATTGTACGTACCCAAATTTTACGAAAAACGCATAAGTGTTGGAGGAATTTCCCGAAAAGACCCCATCACCAGAGATGTGCGTTTTAAAGCTATTCACGACATATCGCCCGTAAATTATAACATGCTTTGGAAACGAATTGCCAAATCCAAATTATGCCTTTCTGTGCCTGTATTGAAACTGTAGACCATCCATTATTTGAATGCAAACTTGAATTCCCACTACAAGATATAGCTATTAAATGGTTGAAAAAGCTAACCAAAATTTTCACAATTTTCTGCACTTTCCTCATATTTGGATTTTGTATGTAACGAGTTCACGCCTGCACATGTGATATATTATACATGTGATGCATATGGTATATGCGATATATGTAAATAGTAAATAAAAACCTTTGAAAAACAACAAATATGTATCGTTTTACAACATTGTTTAATTTTCATGAAGTATGTATTGTTGCGTGTTTAGGCTCTCATAAACAGTAACAAAGAAAAAGTGAAGTCAACAAGCTTTGTAAAATTTGACAAATAATTTATTTCCCTGGAAAAACAATGTAAAAATGAGGAAAAGAACTTACGGTTTTAAGAATCAAATCCAAAATAATCCAAGATCAATCCACGAATTAAAAATTATTAGTCCTAGTAAAATAATGTTCTAGTGAATTTGAGTTTGAGTCCCGACGAAAACCCAAAATGGAAGATGACGTATGCTTTAACCTGTATAGTACGGATGTGTCTACAGTTCTTTGCTGAACCACTGAAAATATTCTGGTGTTTGAATTTCCGAATAAAATTTCAAGAAATGTATTTGCCCAAAACTTCTTTATCAGCACTCAGATATTTCCAGGAAAATAATTAATCTTTCATAATCCAAATAATTTGAATAAAAATTAAAATGTAACTCAACTGGCCACAACAAAACACCTTTCAGTGTCTAAGATAAAACGCCCGACTAACTACATCCTCTTTAGACAAAGGTTATACATTAGCTTGAGACGCGGGCCCCGAGTGGCCGAGTGGTCAAAAGCGTTATTCGTTATGGATCACTGCCATCTCACCTCTGTCTGCGTGGGTTCGAGTCTCGGATTCAGCCAATGTGGGTATGTGAGAAAGCTTGCCAGTAGCTTCTCGTGGGTCGGTGGTTCTTTCCGGGGTTTTCCCGGGTTCTTCCTCCATCATTAATACTGGCCGCCATGTATATCCTATCGTGTGCTGAAAAATGGCGTTAAACCCTACAACAACAACAATTAGCTTGAGACGCAAAACAGATTCCCAGATGAGGGTCATCCCTCCAGAATTTCTAGAACGTCGTAGAAGCTATTTATGTCTAAAGTCATGTAGTCCCGGTCAGTCTCAATTCCACCCTATAAATCACACATTAAGAATTTTTTTTTAAAGTTGTTTACTCGAACTGTTTGTTACTGATTTCGAATCAAGGTCAGGAGCTAAGTCAGCATTAGTGTTTACGACTAAACTAAATTTCTGGAAAACATCAAATTCCAGTAACACAATTACATTACTTTAACATGTAATGAAATAAATAACAAAATTTAAAACTTACAAACAGACAATTAAATTAAATCAAATATAAATTAAATCAAATACACATAACAGTATGTATGGATGGATGCATGCATGCATGCATGCATGCATGCATGCATGCATGTATGTATGTATGTATGTATGTATGTATGTATGTATGTATGTATGTATGTATGTATGTATGTATGTAGCTTCACTTGAGTCATTGTTTTTTCCTGGTTTTTTTCCCGAGATCTTCCTCTTCTAAATATACTGGCCGGCATGTATAGAATATCAGTTTGTTGAAAGTTGCGTTAAACTGACAAAGAAAACAATGCCCATACAATCAGTTTTTTTTTCTTTCCTTTATTCATTTTATATTACGATATGTTGAAGACGAACACTTAAAATCTGCTGTTCTTCATGTTAAGGAAAGAAATTGTTGTTGTTGTTGTTGTTGTAGGGTTTAACGCCATTTTTCAGCAGACGATAGGCTATACGTGGCGGCCAGTATTAATGGTGGAGGAAGAACCCGGGAAATCCCCGGAAAGAACCACCGACTCACGAGAAGCTACTGGCAAGCTTTCTCACATACCCACATTGGAAAGAAAGAAGTAATGATGTTTGTTTCTTAACATTGTTAATTGGTACCTGCATATAGAGCACAAGGCACCTTAAGGGAAGTTTATATAACGGCCCTTAATTGGTGGTATCTTCAGCGGAGAGAAGAGGAAATACCACAATATCCAGGTTAGAATAAATTCAAAATAAAAACTTACTTCTTTTCTAGGAGGGGATGCTTTTTTCTTAATGGTGTGACTATATAAGAATTTTCTCCACATTTATTCACGAATCAATACTTCGTACCTTGCAACTATTTGACTGTCTTATGTCTTATTTATAGTGTTTGATATAGTCTTGACGTGATCTAGGTTATTGAAAAATGAAATAACAACTGATTAACTTGCTTAATTTGGCCCCTAATAACAACCTGTTACATGGCAGTCGTAAGTTGGCTGATAATTATACACATACAGGGCCCCAAACAATACCTTGCATATTGTATGATCGGTGAGTGACATAACTTACATTTTTTTAATCTTGGCAAGATTATTTTGAATGGGTGTAGCACTTTTTTGCACAGACTCTGTTACTCCGATTTCCACTATAAACGTGTTTATTGTTGTGTTTTTTTTGGGGGGGGGGTGTTGGGGGGGTCTTCTTCATTTTGAACAATAATAATAATAATAATAATAATAATAATAATAATCTGCTTTATTTATCCAGTGCAGAACAATAATCTAACAGCTAGATTATATTATGGCCCTGCACATAAAAACAATTAAAGATTGTACAAGATTAACATCAATTACATAAACCAATACTAATATAACAAAAGTCAAAACAAATCTGCATGTACAAATGTGTATATATATATATATATATATATATATATATATATATATATATATATATATATATATATATATATATATATATATTCACTTAGAAGGAACAAATAATCAGAAACACCTAAAATATATTAGTTTATACTAATGAAAATGTGTGTAGGAAAAATAAATTTATTTCGTATTGCACTCTGAATCATGAATTATTGCACGCAACTGCAATAAAACAATTGATTTTTTCATATATAAAAAGTATTATAAAGACCATTCACACAAGCACTGTTATACCACGGATTTTCGAAGGTCTTATTTTTTCATACACATATAACCTAATAACTTGGGTATCATACAAATGCAATTTAAGTCGATTTTTTTACCAAAATTAAATGATAGATTCGGATAAAGTTTCTTAATCAAAATCTAGTCAACAAAAAGTTTCTTAATCAAAATCGAGTCAACAAAAAGTCCTACATGCAGAAAATCTTCATTCTAAATTTCTAAAGTAGCTTGGAATTTCACACTTTCTCCACGCCTTGGTTTACAGCGTGAACTGTACTATATCTGGCATTTCACATCTTCACGAGTTTGTTTACAGCGTGAACTGTACGATATCTGAAATTACACATCTCCGCGACTTGGCTTACAGCGTGAACTGTACGATATCTGGCATTACACATCTCCACGAATTGTTTCACAGCGTGTGTACGATATCTGACATTACACATCTTCATTAGATGGTTTACATCGTGAACTGTACTATATCTCACATTACACATCTTCACGAGATGGTTTCCAGCGTGGCCTGTGTAATATTCGGCACTGAACACTTTTCCACGACATGGTTTATATAACGTGGCCTGTAAAATATTTCTTTCATATTGAATCTCAAATAGCATTTCATTGAGATTAAAACAATTAAAATAATGCATTAAAGCAATTCACCATCGGGAAAATTACTGATAAAATATATTTCAATAGGAATTCGTGCAGCAAACATCAAGTTACTTGAAAAGGTAACCAAAACAACCAGTTAAGACTGCAGTATTTCACTCAGGTACAAGATATTAATTAAAAAATATTATCGTATGAAAACATATTGTACTAAACGCACTTTATAACAGAAAAAGAAAATATAGGTATCATGTCAATTCCTGTTGACATGAAAAGAGGCGTGGAATAAAAGAAAATCACTTCCATGTTTCTGATTTATGGAATCATTCTCCAAACAACCATGGTTGGACGTGTCACTAATAAATCTAATGAAAATATTCTATCTGAACTGAAGATTTATCACTGAAACACTCAAACACTCATTTGTCCTGGTGTTCATTCTTTCCTTCTCCAAGAAGGCATGACGTCATCTTCATTTTCACACAAGTCGTGCATTAGGCGACCCCATTGATGAACGACTGTAATCACACACTCCTGGCACGCACTTCAGGTTCGATGGGTCATAGCGTGTACCACGATTACATTGCTGCACGTACAATTTCCCGTACCAACACCTTGCATACAAATGGCATGAATTCGTGCATTGATACTGCAGAGTGGAGCACACTGCGGTGTCTTTCCCTTCTTCGCTTAGAACTGCACAAGGTTTGTTAACAATACATCCGTACCCTAGATCGCAACCTGTTGAATAAAAATAGACAAGTTCTTAATCTACCTAACTTTGATTGTGTCTAAGTTTCGTCTTATTTATCTCTCTGTTTCTCATTTTATCAACATTTATTGACAAGTCGTTATCAAATTTGTTTGTTTTAGACATATTTTTGTGTCCAGAAACATATCCTAAAAGTTTTCATGCAACGGACTATGTGCATCTTTGAGGAAGGATCAAACCCAAAAATACAGGAAACGTTCCTGACCACTATCCGTCATGCTTTTACAACCAACTGATGTTTGAATAGTATATTAGTAGAAATAAATTGAATGCTCAGCATGAAAGATAAACATATTTAGAAAAAAATAAAATAGGTACAATTTTGATGCTACATTAATGGTGGAGTCTTGCAGATAAAGGTAGTGTCAACATTTTGTATAAACCTTTCTTCCATTTCTAAGCATGTGCAATATAATTTACAAATAGTTTTGTAAATAATTTTGTTGATTGATATCAAAATAGTAATGATCATTGAGATAAAACAAGTTTGGAAGTACAAGTTAACATGCTTTTCAAAATGTTAACAAAATGCATCTAAAGCGCACCGTGCACCAATGAGGGAGAACAAGAGCAGCAAAAGTAAGTGCCATAAAATAAAAGTAACTGCGAGGACATTTCTTTAACCTTAACACGTGTAAAAATCCGTGGCAGTAAATATGACAGAGAGACATGCATGACACAGTAAATGTGGCATAGTTAATGACTTTATACCTAACAAAAAATGTGTATATAACGGAAATATATTATAATTTCAGTAGATGATACCCTAACAATATAACTTTGGTTGCAAACTAAAAAATGTAACATAAACGGACCACAAGACGAATTTAATAAACACATGTATTTTAGTTTTACCGAATAAAGTGAGAAGTTAAAGGATTTATGTTAAGCACGTTTAAAGATGTTGATATCCTTAAGAAAAGCGATACAATTCAATCTTGCGTTTCTTCTAAAGTAATGAACGTTTAGGATATATCAAGAACAGTGGTAATATTTGTTCAGTATGTTCCTTTCCGATTCTTGAGGTGTGCAACGAGAAAACATTAGAGATTAGAAGGGATTCGATTATATTTATATGCAATATCAAGAGAGGAATATTTTGTAGCCTGGTAAAAATTCATCTGCTCTTAACTGGACCTTCACAATAGTATGGTATGTGGATGTCCGTTATACATTCCATGTTCATAGATCCATCTGCATATCGAGGTTTGTCCAAATAACTTATATTATGGCAAATTTGTCTTCGGATAATGCATTCACTTTGATAAACATCTATACATTTCAAAGCTTGGAAATGTTATGGTTCGGTGCTAAATTTAGCCTTGAATATATATATATATATATATATATATATATATATATATATATATATATATATATATATATATATATATATATATATATATATATATATAGTTATAGTTATAGTTTCGGTAAAACATTAGAGACGTTCATGACCATGATAGCAAGAAATATTTATTTACTTACCAGGTACAGCAGTGTCCTTTTTGTGGATTGAACCAGTTTTTAAAGTGGGAGCTTGTCTCGTTACGGTTCCGAGTACTTTTCCAGGTTTATGAATTGCATGTCCTGATGGAAGAGACTGTTGCACTGGTGGCTGTTTGGCTGGCCAGAACCAGTCTGTCTGGAAATCGCAGTTAAAGGCAATTACAATGTTTTCGGTGTTAAACTGAGGACAGGTCTTATCAGATATGAAATCCCAGACGTCCATAACAGCATTTCCGAAGTCAGTACCGTAATGTCTTGGGAAGGCTGACGTAAGCCGGACAGCTCCACTGCAGGGACGGTATATATTCGAATTTGGCACTTTGCAAACAGGTCTACACACTCTGCCACAAGAGTCAGTAGCTTGAATAAGGGCTAACGTGCTTTCCATGGCTGGGTTCTTCACTGCAATGTAAGCCGTGGATTCTGTAATAGCTATACGACGATCCACGATGGCGTACTCCTTGTACGTACCGTCATAATTAAGACCAACAGATTTGATGTAGACGGACGAGATCCTCTTGTCGCCCTCTGCACATTTATCATATTTAGCTGGTTTTCCGTTCTTTAAGTACTGATACACTTGGGTGTAGGCTCCGGGGGCATAAATATCGTTTGTCCTGCTGGATTTACCGTTGTAGATGGGGTAGGACCCATAGCTTGTGTATTCCGGAGGTCTTCGGTAGATGACCTTCACTGGAATGTATACCCACTGACGAATGTCACTCTTTCCATTCAGACAATAGTGGTTTTGATAAGGCTTGTCGTGTTCGGAATAAAGAGCAGATATGGTTGGGGTTGAACAAATGGAAGGCAATGATGTAGATGGTCTGGTGGGTGATGTAGGGGCAACTGTGGTGTGCCTCGTTTGGTCATTTTCCCACTGGATTACTTCAGCAAGCGTTCTGGAGACGCAGTGAGCATTATTTCTTAAAACAACACATTTGAGATATTTAGACCCACAGTCTGGGTTCTGTACGCTGCAGGTCGGTGGAGGGTCATATTCGTAGATCTCCGTTGTGAATATGTTACTCAATCCATCTATCACCGTCATCTCAGCGAATCCGAGTGCTGCATCAGGTGCGTGCAGTTCTGCAGCCCCCATAGTGGTTGGATTCTCAGGGTAGTCCGTCTCAATATTCACTCCATTTCTCTGAGAATTCAATCGGAATGCCTCCCAGACAAAATCTATAAAAGTATGGTGGCTCCAGAAAGCGGGGTCTAATGCAGACGTCTGTAACATGGCCATCTGACCGTCAACCCATCTGTGGATTCCATTGTGATGAAACTCTAAATCACTCTCTATACTTGAGTCGGCCCCACAGATTTCTCTCATTCTGGTCATCCTTGTCACGTTAACAATCGCTTCATCGGTCATAGGAGGCCCATCGGTCCCGATATTCCTCACAAGCGGACCAGCAGAGGTTGGCCATCCACTTCCCAGAATTCCGCCGGACGCTTCACCGGATCCTGTTCCTAGAAGACGGTCAGTAAATAAAACAGTGCTGGTTGGTTGCTCCATCCTTGCCTCTAGACGCGAATCCCAATAGGGGATTGTCACTTCTGCAAACTCGGGGCTTTGAGCCCTCAGCATATTTTCATACCTAATTAAATAAAAGATAAATATGTCTCACATTACGGCATTGAGATTTCAAGGTTTCGTTGTGTCTTATTCACACAGGTAAAGCAGAAAACTGCAGAAAACAAAATTTAAAGAAAACAAGTTGAATTAACATGCATCCTATAGAAAGATGATGAAATGGAATGAATTAGAGTCAATACATTTAAATGAACATACTTATGACGATAGATGAATTAAAACCAATGGATATTCACTCATGAACAATAAAATTAAATATTTAAAATAATTACATCAATAGATATACTCTGTGCCAGCCGAAGAAGTTGCATCCTCCATGAGCTGAGATGGATGTAATTCCGGTATGAAATTCTGCCAGTGCCTCGTAAACGTTTGGTGCTGTGGTCTGAGAAAAGCAAAAACAATGTCAACGAATGGTAAATGGTATGATCTGGTTTAGGATTTTATGAAACTGACATTCGGATAGATTAAAAAGGTCTATGGAAATTACACTCTTGAGGTATCTCGAAAAATGAGGGCAATCTAAAACTTCACACATTACATTTTTCTTCTGCTTATGTTTCTTCTCTTTATTCTTCGTAATATTGCTGAAGGTGTTATTGTTATTATTATTAGTATTACTATTATCATTATTATTGCAGCAGTAGAGTTGGTAATATCAATACTTGTAGCAGCCGTGGAGGTAGTTGTAGTTGTAGATGTACTAGTACTACCAGCTTGAACCATTACACTGGACAACAAATTTTTACAAAAGTCATGTTACTGAAATAAAATTAGTCAATTCTTATCAATTTTTATGTGCTGAACACGAATATGACAGTCAAATTGCAAAATTGGCTCTAGTTTTTTTGTAATCTGCAAGAAATTAATGTTTACATAACGAAATGCATTCCAATAGTAAAAGGTCAACTGTAATAGCCTACCTATAAAAAATCAAGTCATTGACTACATCTTAGATTTCTTCGCCTGTCTCTTGTACAGCTGTTCGGGAGCATCTCTGAGGAGTGTCCAGCAGTAGTCAGCCAGCATTGTAGTGGACCATTTTCCCTGGTATCTTTGTTCCATTGTTGCGATATCTTGATGAAAACGTTCGCCGTGTTCATCACTAACAATACCACAGTTGCTAGGAAAGAAATCCAAATGGGAATGAAGGAAGTGAATCTTTAGAGACATATTGCAGCCAAGTTTCTTATACTTCATCAACATGTCTTCTACTAGTTCCTAATAGTTTTCTGCCCTAACATTTCCGAGGAAGTTTGTAGAAACTAGGCGAAAAGCATTCCATGCTTGTTTCGCGTCACCTTCCAGCAAGTTGTTGAACCGGTCATCTTTGAAAAGCTCTCGAATCTGAGGACCCACAAAAACTCCCTCTTTAATCTTTGCTTCGCTGAGTCGAGGGAATTTTTCATGCAGGTATCGGAATGCTGGCAAAGTCCGGTCAATGGCTTTCACGAAGTTCTTCATCAAACCTAGTTTGATGTGAAGGGGTGGTAGCAAGATTTTCTGAGCCTCAACCAGAGCTGGGTGTTGGATATTCTTCTCTCCAATGGCTACATTCTGCCTGTGAGTCCATTCCTTCCTCATGTAGTGCATTTCCCTTGCTCGGCTATCCCACTCGCATAAGAAACACATGTATTTTGTATATCCTTGCTGCAGTCCCATTAAAATGGCAACTACCTTCAAATCACCACAGAGGTGCCAGCTGTACTTGTTATACTCAATGGAATTCAGTAGCTGCCTTAAGTTATCGTATGTCTCTTTCATGTGGACAGCATACGCTACTGGAATAGATGGAAGAATGTTTCCGTTGTGCAAAAGCACAGCCTTGAGACTCAGTTTCGAAGAGTCCACAAATAGTCTCCATTCTTGTGGGTCATGAGTGATTTTTAAAGCATTCATGAGGCCCTCAATATCGGAACAGAATATCAGATTACTTTCCTTTCTGAAGAAAGGCTCCAATTGCTGGTGGCGCTTTCGATATGCAGTAATTGTGACATCTTCTTCTAGAAGATTCCATTGTTGGAGTCTTGATCCTAGCAATTCTGCCTTGTTCTTTGATAAGTCCAAATCACCAATCAGGTCATTTAGTTCTTCCTGTGTTATTCTGTGTGGGGTTGATGATGCATCACAGTGAAAATCTGGATCACTGCATGCTGATGGACCAGGAGAAGAACAGGTCGACTCACCTTTGTCTTCGTCAGATGAATCAAGAGAATATTCTGCTGGAGGTTCTGGAATAGGAAGTCCCTCACCATGTGGAACTGGTCTCAATGCAGACGGAATGTTTGGGTAGACTATTCTCGACTTCTTTCGCTTCGTTATTCCGCCGGAAAGAGGAGGAACCAAGCAGAAGTAACAGTCATTTAGGTGGTTGCTTGGCTCTCTCCACACCATTGGGACTGCAAACGGCATTGATGACCTTTTGCAATTCAACCACTGTGAAAGCTGTGTTGTACATGTAGCACAGCATATATGCGGAGCCCAAGGCTTGTCTTGGTCACCAACCTTGCATCCGAAGTAAAGATGATATGCCTTCTTCACTTGAGAATTGATACTTTTCTTCTGGTTGGCAAATGTCACTTCCCCACAAATATAGCAAAAATTGTCCGCGGTATTAACACACTTTCGAGGCATTACTGTTCTTTATTGTACGTAAATGGATAAAATAATAAGTTTTATGTAACAGTAGCTTGAACTGTCTCGCACAACGTCTAAAATATTTTAAATGCTGAACCTATCTGATTGGGCTTTATATAGTACACTGCTTACGTCAGCTTCAGCAGCCGCCTGGCATTAGTATAATAGGCCTACACATGTATAGTACACTGCTGACGTCAACTTACTTCAGCAGCCGCATGGCATTAGTATTGCATTGCATCAGAAAATGATGCAATCAACTGTGGATGATGTGAGCATGATGGTATTATGCAATGTTACATCATTATTCCGGATGTTGCTGCAGTCCTACTGGAGAAATTTACACAGTGAAACATAGAAAATGAGGTATATGAATATCTTCAAAACGAGAGCCAATACAAATTTTTCACGGTTATATTCGTGTTCGGCACACCAAAATACTACAGATTAGGGCCTTTTCAAGTCAGTAATGATTTCACTGTTGACCAGTGTTATCATATCCATCGTTATTGTTGTTATTCTTCTACTTCTTCTTCTTCTTCTTCTTCTTCTTCTTCTTATTATTATTATTATTATTATTATTATTATGATTATTATGAGCTTATTGCATCATTAGAGTTACGAATATCAATACTTGTAGCTGCCGCGTAGGTAGTTGTAGTTGATGATGTACTAGTACTATCAGCTTGAATCATTATCATATCCATTATTATTATTGTTATTATTATTATTATCATTAGTAGTAGTAGTAGTAGTAGTACTGTTGTTACCGTGTTCGCTTTAGCTGCTCTGACGGCCCGGAAGTAAAGATCAAGTTCTTTTTCAGACAACATTCGAATCTCCTTTCGCCTTCTCTTTGGTCCACTGGGAGCGACTTGGCGCTTGACGAGGCCAGTACGACGGACAGAGAGATGCACTTGATCACAAAGATAATTTACGAGTTCTCTTGTCCCAGTAGAAGCGTTTCTACCACCATGAACAATGCTGTCATACTGCCATTTATATACGTTTGTACACCATGACTGAATGGCATTTGCCGGTGTGTTTGACATGGACGTTTTTTTCTGTGCTACGTGAAAGTTCCATGTTAGTTCTTCAGGGACGTCTGTTTGCTCAACTGTTGCTTTGACATATGGAACCAGGCTGATGATGATCACAGGGAGAGAGAAAAGCCAGACCATTCTGAAAAAAGAAAGTTAAGAATTAATCTAGCGAATATATCTTCATTTTTGTCACATCTCAGATATACGTTCCTTCCGTTTTGGCTACATGTACCAACCAAACAGTGATGAACAATGTATAGCAACCTTTTTCAAACCTGTAGCTTGCCAATTTATTGTTCTGTTTTACATTTCAAGAAAGGATACATTTTACATCACTTTTTTAACTTTAATCTTATTTTAAACATAACACTCCATTTCAAATTGCAATCAAATGTTGTCGACATTTCGGAATAGATATCCAGTTCTGCACTTGGTGACCTTAGATATTTAAAGACTGAACTTGATAGTTCCTTTGATGATTAGAATGTTTATTTTCAAGTTTACGGCCGAGTAACGATTATTTTAGCAACCAAATTTTTATCAAATGCAAGTTAAAGATAGATATCAAGAGATAACTTATATAAATGTATTTCAGCTATCGGTCGGATAGGGTACTTACCACTCTTTGAAATTTTACTCGTATAAAATAAACCTTTACTTAATCCACTTTCAATCAATTTGGGTTTTCTTTAAGTTACAATAAATCTTTACTCCATCAAAATTCAATTCAAAAGGGCATTCAACTCGTTTAGTCACAATCAGCTTCGGTCCCAATATGTGCGTGCTGCAAGACCGGGCTGATGAATACTGATCACAGATTTTGAAGAGAATATATTAAGCGGGTAAACATGGACGCAGCCAATCAAAATTTCCGGAAGGTTGGTATGTCATACGGAGAGCGTCTTTTGTGTCCTGAGGCAGGTCCTAACAATTTAACACGGTTTTGACGCTTTACGCGGTTACTGCAATGATCGATTACGCACAATCTCTAATGTAATCAACCAATCGTAACGAGACATAACAATGACAGAAGGCAGATTGCTTTAACTAAATGAGCGCGTTCACTTGTATTATTTTATGCAATTACTTGCATAACAAATGACATCAATGTGACACATATTAAGGTTAAAAAGTACAATATAATAGCATGTTTCGACTGCGATAGCGTCATAATGTGGTTTTAGCTCGTAAGAGAGAATTTTGGTATCAAAGCTTGATCATCTAACAAAGGGATTAACATGCGCAAGAATTACGGTGCACATTCTCTCAACATATATATATATATATATATATATATATATATATATATATATATATATATATATATATATATATATATATAATCGTAAATAAATTTAAAAATAGTAGCACATATAACATCAATACGGATTACTGAACGTACGACACAAGAGATTTCTCTGACAATGGTCTGTAAAGCACTACAGCCCTGCTGGACTGTTTGCTGTCTTAGATGAAATTAATTGGCAATTATGTCCATAGCCATGATTCCACCTGCTACATACTATCATAATCATAAACATATTTGTATCTTAAAGCTCTTCTGTTTGGGTTACTATACCTTGGAAGTAAAAGTAACAAATTCAGATGATTTATATAATATATATAGCTAATAGTTTTCTATGATTGTAGATTAAATGTTAATCATTCTTTTTCGACGTAACATGATGTTTACAGATGTTGAGTTTAAGGTCTACATTTTTGTTTAGAAATTGAAAATGTTCATGAAGCCATCTATCTGCGAAGTATTACGAATATTTCTTCTAAATAAATATTTAAATGATCAACATGGTATTTTCAGTTGCTGCGTCTCTCTCACATTTATTGCTGACATTGCGAATATCACTCTCATTCGTTTGCTTGATTGAAAGTTTCATTTGTGACTCAGTGGACTCGTCCACATCGTTAATTTTATCATCTCTACTTTCAAATGGATGAAACAGCACGACGGTTTAGTTCATCCACAAACAAATGTAATGAACCAAAAGATAAATCGGGCACTAAATTTGTTTGCAAAGTAGTTCCTAATACGCTATACTATTTTTAGACACATGTCGTGGAGTATGAAATCGTGTAGTATTGAACAATATTGCACGATTCTGAAAATGTAAAGTTAACGGGGAAAAAAGCATATAATAGAATACCTTACTGGATTATCGTGAAACATTCATGGGTGTGGATATTTATTAATTTCGTTGGGTTATCGTGAAACATTCAATGACAGTTGAACTGGCAAGCAAAAAGCATGCCCTTCTTTACACGCAAGTGCAGGTTTGTTGTTACCAGAAATGTTAGGTTCTCACATTCATTTAAAGAAAACGAAGTAGATCAATATTTTCCAGATGTGTGAAACAGAGGCGACTAACAACGAGGCGGACCAAAGACTGTACCGGGAAGCCCTTCAGTACATTGAAGATCAAGTTTACACATTGGGGCTAGACAAACTTTTCAAAGACAAGAAGACTGCAATACAGCATATTGAAGAATATCGGGTAGCATTTAAAGGAAGCAAAGGAAGACACAGGAACACAACAAGATGACGCAAAGCTGCGAACAACATTAGATACCTAACCGAAGCCTACGCAACATGTCCAGAGATGTTAGCATCAATAGTATGTCAATGATTGGTTGAAACCTACTTTTTACAAAACCTGGAAATCGTTTGGCCGTACGCAAATTAAACAAACAACACCATGAAAGACTTGACCGACCCAAGTACACATTGAGGCCGAGTGCGCTGCACGCTCTAGCCTCCAGACCACTTAAGAACGTCTTCAGTACAAAGTAGTCGCCAAACAGTCCTTTTAATGGCTAAAATAAAAACAAAAATTGCCAATGATTTTCTTTGTGGACTAGAAATATATGAAAACAAATTTAGACTATAACTATATTAACATGAAATTAGCTCCATCTTCATTAAACCTTAAAAACATTCAACCGTACGTGATAAAACTTAAAATGAATACGTCTGACTCGCGGATTGGTTGTAAACTATGTAATGAATACTATTGGCTGTCAATTCTGCAACATTAAAGTACACTTTGTACACATACTTGAATATTGATAATATATACAATTTGTAACCTGTATGTTTGCCTAAATCAAATATATGGTTAACACATGATTGGTTGTTAGGGATGCCCAATTAAGTTACTTAAAACTGGGTAAATGTGGTTATTAGGTACGCCCAATTAAGTTACTTAAAACTGGGTAAAAGCTTATCATACGTCCATGGCGTTTCAGAAATGTTCACCTTGACGTTTAGTGTTTTCCGGACAGACCTTTCATCTTTTTCTGCTCCTAGACACAGTCGAGACCTGGGGTGCAGACTGTAACGTGTCGAGTGGTCTCCTTATCCACTAGACGTATTCGGGGTCAAAATCTTGTCTAGTGGTGGATCCATTCCTCTAATCGAGGCGAGGCGACATATATGACCGAATGGTCGAAAACATCTAAAACTTTAGATCAGTCAGTTATGCCGCCCCGAGTTACTGAAATAACTAGTTATCCAATATATCCAGGCATTGCAGATATAATACCATGCCCATGCTCCATGGATAGACAAGATCCCGAAAATAAATTTTAACGCACTGATTTACGGGACTGAACATAAATAACCTATACAAGATAAGGATGAAATACCTCTCAGTCATAGACGCTAGATATAAAAGTAGTGAATGGGGGCACACTAGCCTCAATGGGAATTAGCATTACAGGACTCCTTGGGCAAACCTAGCCTCAATGGAAATTTAACATGGGAAAAAATCATGGGCAAACCTAGTCTCAAGGGGAATTGAACATGGGAAAAAATCTTGGGTCACTCTAGCCTCAAGGGGAATTGAACATGGGGAAAAAGTCTTGGGTCACTCTAGCCTCAAGGGGAATTTAACATGTAAAAAATTCTTGGGTCTGTTGAGCGACAAGGGAAAATGGAACAGGGTCGGGACCCTATTTTAATATGGTCCCGACCTGATGGGTCTATGGAAATGGAACATACGAAAATTGAAACAGGGAGGGGTCTCTATTTTTTTAAACAAAAAATAAAAATAAAAAGGGGTAGGCAATTGAAAGTTTATCTCTTTTCGAGAAATGTGGTTGGCCCTGAAAAGGGCCTTTGGGTTTATGTTAAAATGCCCTTAACATAAAGGGCATCTGCAATATCTTCTTCTTCTTAGGCTTCATCGAATGGTAGGACCATACACTAACACTCTTTTGAGGCATCCTTGCCTTTCCACGTAAATCCTACGTATCCATAGGCTTGTGGCGGTCCTATGGACAACTGTCCATTCGGATCGGACATACATCGGTATGTCCGTCCTGAACATCATTGTTGACACAAGGGTGGAAGATTCAACGTCAGTCCACATGTTGAGGCGCCGAGAACAGGTGAATCAATGCAGTGAACTGCGCTTATTTATAGGTAGAGGAAGGATTGAACGGATTGAGTTCATTGACCAATCCAAACACGCGTTACAAAATTCAGTCAGCCCGCATCCAATCCGAAGAGAGCAGTCTGTGACGTCACGTGGTCTATATAGATTCGCTAGCGCCTGTGTGCAGTCAATCTATGCGACAGTTATTCAACATGACGGAAACTCAGAAAACGATCAGTTGGGGTGCACCAGCAGCGGAGACCACCCAAGGGAACCCGGACTTACTTTCAGAAGAGGTAAATTGGGATTTTGTGGATTTTCTTACCTCGCAAAAATTTGTTCCGGAACCTTCGTCACCTTCTTCATTACCGCATGTGGAGAATTTTAGACAGAGACAGAAAGAAGAATTGGAAAAATTTATACAACAGCAAAAGGAAGCGGAACAAGCTTTTCTCCTACAGCAACAACAGCAAGAAGAAGAGGTAAGAAAAAACAAGAAGAAGAAGAAGAAGCAGCGGCAAAGAAACAAGAGGGTGAAAATCAAACGGTCACGGTACTGTTAGACATTTTAGCGGAGTTAAGAAGTCTGAAACAAATGTATCAGACTTCTTTATTACGACCGAAGAGAATACGTCCTTCCCGAGCTAAACACGCCAACCCTGTGACTAAGCCTACCATACCACCCTTAGTGATTTCAACCAAATCATCATCATCAGAAGTAGGCCTCGGCCGTGGCAAAGGCTTAAGGTAGTTAAAGTTGATTGCTTAAACTCACCCCTACACCAAAAAAGGCCCTTTTCAGGGCCACCCACGCCTCTCGAAAAGAGATAGACTTTCAGTTGCCAATAACTCAAAAAAAGCAAACATTTTACCCTATAGTACGTGTGTATGAGTGTGTGAGTGTACGTTCTTATTTTAAAATCAAAACTCAAAGACACTTACCTTTTATTATGCCTAATTTATTCTTTTATAAATATTTACAATCCAATTCACAATTCACAACAAATCACTTTAAAAAGTTCATACACTTCTTCTGTCTCATTATTTAGTCTCTCTGTTTTTTAAATTTCTTCACCGTCACACTCTTTTCCTCCTCTTCCTCCTCACTTTCTTCCCTTCTTCTTTTCTTCTCCTGTTTCTTTTTCTTGACCTGTCTGCTTCCTTCCTCTTTTTCTTCCTCTGAAGAGTCCCGCTCTTCTTCTGGCTCCTCTTCTTTCTTTTTTGGGCAATCTGGAGACCAATGTCCTTTTTCTTGACAATGATAACACTGGACAACAAATTTTTACAAAAGTCATGTTACTGAAATAAAATTAGTCAATTCTTATCAATTTTTATGTGCTGAACACGAATATGACAGTCAAATTGCAAAATTGGCTCTAGTTTTTTTGTAATCTGCAAGAAATTAATGTTTACATAACGAAATGCATTCCATTAGTAAAAGGTCAACTGTAATAGCCTACCTATAAAAAATCAAGTCATTGACTACATCTTAGATTTCTTCGCCTGTCTCTTGTACAGCTGTTCGGGAGCATCTCTGAGGAGTGTCCAGCAGTAGTCAGCCAGCATTGTAGTGGACCATTTTCCCTGGTATCTTTGTTCCATTGTTGCGATATCTTGATGAAAACGTTCGCCGTGTTCATCACTAACAATACCACAGTTGCTAGGAAAGAAATCCAAATGGGAATGAAGGAAGTGAATCTTTAGAGACATATTGCAGCCAAGTTTCTTATACTTCATCAACATGTCTTCTACTAGTTCCTTATAGTTTTCTGCCCTAACATTTCCGAGGAAGTTTGTAGAAACTAGGCGAAAAGCATTCCATGCTTGTTTCGCGTCACCTTCCAGCAAGTTGTTGAACCGGTCATCTTTGAAAAGCTCTCGAATCTGAGGACCCACAAAAACTCCCTCTTTAATCTTTGCTTCGCTGAGTCGAGGGAATTTTTCATGCAGGTATCGGAATGCTGGCAAAGTCCGGTCAATGGCTTTCACGAAGTTCTTCATCAAACCTAGTTTGATGTGAAGGGGTGGTAGCAAGATTTTCTGAGCCTCAACCAGAGCTGGGTGTTGGATATTCTTCTCTCCAATGGCTACATTCTGCCTGTGAGTCCATTCCTTCCTCATGTAGTGCATTTCCCTTGCTCGGCTATCCCACTCGCATAAGAAACACATGTATTTTGTATACCCTTGCTGCAGTCCCATTAAAAGGGCAACTACCTTCAAATCACCACAGAGGTGCCAGCTGTACTTGTTATACTCAATGGAATTCAGTAGCTGCCTTAAGTTATCGTATGTCTCTTTCATGTGGACAGCATACGCTACTGGAATAGATGGAAGAATGTTTCCATTGTGCAAAAGCACAGCCTTGAGACTCAGTTTCGAAGAGTCCACAAATAGTCTCCATTCTTGTGGGTCATGAGTGATTTTTAAAGCATTCATGAGGCCCTCAATATCGGAACAGAATATCAGATTACTTTCCTTTCTGAAGAAAGGCTCCAATTGCTGGTGGCGCTTTCGATATGCAGTAATTGTGACATCTTCTTCTAGAAGATTCCATTGTTGGAGTCTTGATCCTAGCAATTCTGCCTTGTTCTTTGATAAGTCCAAATCACGAATCAGGTCATTTAGTTCTTCCTGTGTTATTCTGTGTGGGGTTGATGATGCACCACAGTGAAAATCTGGATCACTGCATGCTGATGGACCAGGAGAAGAACAGGTCGACTCACCTTTGTCTTCGTCAGATGAATCAAGAGAATATTCTGCTGGAGGTTCTGGAATAGGAAGTCCCTCACCATGTGGAACTGGTCTCAATGCAGACGGAATGTTTGGGTAGACTATTCTCGACTTCTTTCGCTTCGTTATTCCGCCGGAAAGAGGAGGAACCAAGCAGAAGTAACAGTCATTTAGGTGGTTGCTTGGCTCTCTCCACACCATTGGGACTGCAAACGGCATTGATGACCTTTTGCAATTCAACCACTGTGAAAGCTGTGTTGTACATGTAGCACAGCATATATGCGGAGCCCAAGGCTTGTCTTGGTCACCAACCTTGCATCCGAAGTAAAGATGATATGCCTTCTTCACTTGAGAATTGATACTTTTCTTCTGGTTGGCAAATGTCACTTCCCCACAAATATAGCAAAAATTGTCCGCGGTATTAACACACTTTCGAGGCATTACTGTTCTTTATTGTACGTAAATGGATAAAATAATAAGTTTTATGTAACAGTAGCTTGAACTGTCTCGCACAACGTCTAAAATATTTTAAATGCTGAACCTATCTGATTGGGCTTTATATAGTACACTGCTTACGTCAGCTTCAGCAGCCGCCTGGCATTAGTATAATAGGCCTACACATGTATAGTACACTGCTGACGTCAACTTACTTCAGCAGCCGCATGGCATTAGTATTGCATTGCATCAGAAAATGATGCAATCAACTGTGGATGATGTGAGCATGATGGTATTATGCAATGTTACATCATTATTCCGGATGTTGCTGCAGTCCTACTGGAGAAATTTACACAGTGAAACATAGAAAATGAGGTATATGAATATCTTCAAAACGAGAGCCAATACAAATTTTTCACGGTTATATTCGTGTTCGGCACACCAAAATACTACAGATTAGGGCCTTTTCAAGTCAGTAATGATTTCACTGTTGACCAGTGTAACAGGTACCTTAACTTTTGTCTCTTTTAGCCCCTTTTTTTCTATTTTGACGGTCTGGACTCTCTGAAGACCAATGCCCTTTCTTCTGACAGATATAGCAAGTATCTTCACTTTTATCTTGCAAGAAAGGAGACTAGTCCATCGGCTGGTCTGAAGAGAATTTTCTAATGATCCCTCGCAACGCTCTGATGAAACGTTCCATCTTGGTAGTCTCTTCCATCGTTGTGCTCGGTTTGAGAGTGAAATGAATAGTGAAAGGACAAGACACATACCCTTTATATACACTGGTCTGCCAGGACTATAAATTAGTCCATGGTGTTTAAATTTTAGTCATTTGACTTTTTGCTATCAAGATGAAACGATCCAATTCATTTGAGAAGAAAGAAGAAGAAAGTAAGAGGCAGAAACGTGATCTATCGCCTCGTACCAGGGCTGAAGTCTTGGCACAAATTCATGCCAGTGATTTTGAAGAGGACATGAGTGAACCAGAATCCAAACCCTCTAAACAAAGTTCACCACCCTTAGTCAACCCTGAAAAGTACTATTCCATTCGAGAGACGGAAAAGAGCTCCTCTAGAAAATTTAGAACCACGGCTTACAAATGCACGGTGAAGTTTAAAGATTTCAAGTCCGAAGTACCGTTGGAGAAAGCAGAAGGGTTCATTACTGGGGTGTGGGATTCTTTACTTACCACACTCAAGCGACAATGTCAACCCAAAGAAGACAATCGCTTGAGACTTTCTATACAACACGACGGTTTGAAATCCCCTGTTTGGATCGAGTTTAGCAGCCCTGCAGAATTGACCGCTTCCAAAGTCATGGACAAGATTCAACACGTACAACAACCCAATGACCAGTTTGACATCACCGATGGAAAAGCCACACTGGACATGACCCACGTCTGTCCTCCTCAAGGGACTAGTCGCAAAAAGATGTTATTGGTGGACGAGCTTCGCAGCACCAAAACAAGTCTCGTCCGAATTCACAACCCTCAAGACCAGATGTGTTTAGCCAGGACCATCGTGGTGGTACGAAGCTTTGTCAACAAGAACGACACGGCAGAATGGAAAAGAACCTGGAAAACTATTCGACAATCGAACCGAGCCAAACAACGAAACGAAGCAGAACTCCTGTTACAACAAGCTGGCTTGCCCACAGACAAACCGTGTGGCATTCCTGAAATGCAAACATTGCAAGATGCCCTAGCTCCACGCTACACCTTGAAAGTACACCCTCAAGAAATGCGTGGGCCCTTGTTGTTTCGAGGGAAAGACTTTAAGGATGGAAAATACATTCACGTCTACCATCACGATGACCATTTCGATACCATTACCACTATCACTGGATTCCTGGGATAGAGTTATTACTGTGAGAAATGTGACTATGGCTATAACAATCGAGAGCAACACAAGCATTGTGGATCGAAATGCTCAGGATGTTTGGCCTCTCCACCCTGTCAGAGCGAAGGACAAGAACCAGTGCATTGTTTCACTTGTCTGTGCACGTTTGTCAGCTCTGCCTGTTACCAACATCTGAAGACGCAAGGTTCACAGAAGAAATGTGCTTGTCAACTGCGGAGATTGTGCCCTACGTGTGGACAAGGCATACGTACCAATAGTACCAAGGCACACGTTTGTTCAGGAAACAAAAAATGTCACATTTCTCATCACATCGTGGACTTGGAACACCAATGCTGCGTGCAAAAATACCAATCCCAAACAGAGAAAGAGGATGGACACAAGAAGAAAGGCAATTTCATCTTTTTCGATTTCGAATGCATGCAAGAGACTGGTATTCACATTCCTAATTTCTGCGTGGCTCATCGAGAGTGCGAAAAGTGCATTCAAGAACCTATCGTGAGTCATTGCCCTTACTGCAGTAAGATTCCTGGAGGGCTTGAAAAAATCTTTCGGGGACCGAACACGCTAGCCGATTTCGCCCAATGGGTCTTAGACCACATCGACAAGGCGTGGAGCCAAGAGGACATCGAACGTTACGGAGATTGTCATCGTCATGCCACGGTGATGGCTCACAATTTCTCCGGATACGATGGACAGTTTCTTCTCAGATACTATACGGAACAAGGCACCGAGCGTCCTAAAGACACTTTGAACGGAGCCAAAATCATTTTCATGCAAGTGGGACAAGTACAGTTTAAAGATTCGATGGGTTACTTGGCCATGCCTTTCAGCCGAATGCCTAAAACGTTTGGAATGACAGAAATGGCTAAAGGGTACTTTCCACACGTTTTCAATACGGAAGCCAATCAACATACCGTTCTACCCCATTTGCCTGAGGTTCACTATTACGACCCCGAGAACATGCGTACCGAACAACGAGAAGCTTACTACGCTTGGTACCAGGCTCACGCCTCGGACCCTTTCGACTTTCAGGAAGAAATGCTAACATATTGTCGTTCCGACATGGACATTTTACGGCGATGCTGTGGAAAATTTCGAGAACTGTTCATGGAACACGGAGGGGTCGATCCTTTGAAAGAAGCTTGCACCATTGCCAAAACATGTTCCTTAGTGTACCGCCAACGATTCATGCCTGAAAACACCGTGGAGGTCATTAGTCCTCAAACGACCAACTATGTCAAACGTCAATACTCGGTCAAAGCCCTACGCTGGTTACATTACTTGTGCGACAAGGAAGACAAGTGGATTCAGCACGCCCGCAACGGAGGGGGCGAAAAGATCATCGGAACGCATTCGGTCGATGGCTGAAACTTAGAAAACCCCAAGATCGTGTACGAGTTTAACGGTTGCTTATTTCACGGATGTCCCGTCTATTATCCTGACCGCGGCACTAAAAATCAGTCTTTACAACGAACCATGGAAGACTTGTACCAGGACACTTGTCCGCGACGCCTAAAGTTAGAACAGGAAGGATACCAAGTGGTGGAAATGTGGGAACACGAATACGATCACCGTTTGAAAACCGATCCCGAGTTTAAACGCCTCGTGGAAAGTTACCAGTTCATGGACCCTCTGAACCCGAGGGATAGTTTGTACGGAGGAAGGACCAATGCCACCTGTTTGCTGTACCAAGCCGACGAAGAGAAAGGAGAAGAAATCAAATACTTGGACGTGTGTTCGCTGTATCCCTACATGTGCAAATATTGTCCCTTTCCTGCAGGGCACCCACAATTGTTCACCGAACACATCGACCTGAAAAACATTCGACAATACGAAGGCTTGATCAAGTGCAAAGTTTTGCCTCCCATGAACCTATACCATCCCGTCTTACCTCACCATTGCCAAGGCAAACTGATGTTTCCTTTGTGCCGTACTTGTGCGGAAACGTGCAACCAAGATCAACCTTGTCAGCACACCCAGGAGGAACGGGCCTTGATGGGGACGTGGGTCAGTGTAGAATTGTTCAAAGCTTTGGACATGGGATACCAACTGTTAGAAGTGTACGAAATTTGCCACTTTCCCAAGACACAACAATACCACAAGGGTGACCCCAATCAGAAAGGCATTTTCGCAGACTACGTGGATGCCTTTTTGAAACTGAAACAAGAAGCCAGTGGCTATCCTTCCTGGTGTCACACTCCCGAAGACCAAAAGACATTTAAAGAGAAATACTGGGCACAAGAAGGCATCACTTTAGATTACATCGAGAAAAACGAAGGCAGGCGATCGTTTGCCAAAGTGATGTTAAATTGCTTGTGGGGCAAAATGGCATAACGACCGTGTTTACCCAAGACGGAATATTTGACAGAACCTTCCCGCTACTTCCAGATGATTCACGACAAAACCAAATTCATCAAACACGTGAACGTCGTTCGCGAGAATTTGATCTTGGTCAATTACGAAGAAGATCTGGACTTTGTACAAGACGACCCATTTGGAAATGTCATCATTGCGGCTTACGTGACAGCCAATGCTCGCTTAAAATTGTACGAAGCTTTAGAACTGTTAGGGGAACGTGTCCTGTACTTTGACACGGATAGTTGCATTTACATCCATCACCCGAGTCAACATCACCCTAACATCGAAGGAGATCGTTTAGGAGCCTGGACAGACGATCATCCCGACGACAAGATTCTATGTTTCGTCAGTGGCGGTCCCAATAATTACGGCTACGAATACCGGGAAAAACAAGGAGAAGTGCACACGAAGTGTAAAGTGAAAGGATTGACTCTGAATTATCGTACCAGTCGTGTGGTCAACCTTGACGTATTGAAAGAAGCCTTGCAGTCTAGAGAAGATGAACACTTTAAAGTGGCCACCTATCAGCCCAACAAATATGTATGTTTACCCACCAACCACATCGTCAGTCGACCCTTAGAAAAAGTCTATCAAATCGTGTACCAGAAGCGAGTGCGGCTTCCCAACCACTTTACATTGCCGTATGGACATGTTGGTATAAAACATTGCTTCTAAGAGGATAGCCACTCACCAGAAGTATGACTTCGCCACAGTAAGAATAAAGTGAGAAATCCAGTGAGAACTCCAAGTTCAAACCCTACCATTTTCCGGTCTTCTTACCTGACTATTGTGATTGTGCCCGTTGATTGGAAACGTTTCAAAAGTGGCCTACGGATAGGAAAGGATTACCTTCTTTGCATGTTTTAACTAGAACAGGGTTTGTCTACTTGGGACCTGAGACTGGATTGGGATACGAAGTACAATGTTTCGTTTGCGGACTGAAGTTACGAATGGATCTATGTATCTATAAAGATTCAGCTATTCTGGAACATACTCGATGGTCTCCGCACTGCCCTTACCTTTCTATAGCCTTTCCACCCATGACACTACGGTACAATGATGACGGCACCTTACAGACGGTACCTTTCAAAACAAGACATTTTATTTTAAGGAACGATGTACAAGCTTGAGACTTCATTGCGACTAGTACAAAAAGGGCTATGATCAAGATCGATAGTTCATTGTGACTACCAAGACCAAGTGAACAAGATGAATACTTTCAGAGAAACACAAAACAAGTTCAGACAGGCACAATTCAAGTGTGGGGACTCTGAAGTGGAATGCGATTGTGAACCTTGCGATGGGAACGATGCTGTACGCTGTGACCTTAGCGATGCCGTAAAGCATCGTGGGAACTTTGTTCTCACTGCCCCTATCATGGAAAGTGATGCTGCGCGTGTCAAACCTGAGGGATGCGAAAGCGACGCCGCTCATCCTCTTGGACACTTTACTGGGTTTCGTTTTAAGTGTGAACGTCAACCTTCACGTCTACCTCCCTACGGATGTCATCCAGCCCTGAGCAAACTCCTGTCCATGTCACCCAGCCCTCACCGAAACGAACCTGTGAAAGACGAATATTCGTTCCCTGTGCGTTTGTTGGAATACTGAGACTTTGAAAATCGTCTTCAATCGTTCAAAGGAAAATGGCCCAAGTATCTGGGAGGTCCGACCCCCGAAGAATTAGCCAGAGCCGGATTTTTCTACTTGGGCGAAGGGGACAAAGTCAATTGTTTCAGTTGCGGTGTGTCACTTCACCACTGGGAACCACAATATTCGGCCTACCTAGAACATGCTCGTTGGTCACCGAATTGTCATTACTTACCTTTAGTGGGACCGAGACATTGAAGTAACTTACCATGTCGTTGAAGAAGAAACCAGATTGGTTAGGAGTCAAATGTTGGACATCACCGAGACCAGTATTTAAACTTCATTTCAAAAACGATATTGAATCATTACCTAAAGAACTGCAAGAAAAGATTTACAAGGAAGTTTTGCAGGGGTTTGCCAGAGTGAAATCTCAATGGGTAACTGTAGAACTTTTGTGTCGAGAAATTCACAAGAGGAAAGTAAAAAAAGTCAACCAGTGTGTTAGATTTCTCTGGGTCAAGTGTGCATTCATCCTATTATATCACTCAAGACCGTTTACATCAAAGGAGTTCAGTGAGATTCTTGGACGTTACCCTGAATGGCAGTGGTCAGAAATTACTCACTATGTGGATTACTTTTGCTCTAGGAGAAGATTGTGAATTGTACGGACTGACATATTCATGGATACTTTACAAGAGAATATTTCGGGCTTGCCTGCGGAGTTGAGAGAACGCATTTACCGAGAGCTGGTCAAAATACAAGTCAAACGTAAAGAACAATTGCATCCGTTACGTCACCAGATCTTTAACCACTGGTATCTGAATGGTATAAGAGGACTGATTCGTCAGAAATTGTTTCAGTGGTCAGACCTTGTTCAACACTTTCAGTTAGTGAATGAACTAAATGTTCGTAATTTTGGTTACTTCGAGATTCACCTAGAGCAACGTATTGAGGAAGACGAGTTAAAAGATTACCAACATATTTTACGTGGAATCTGCTTAGCGGAAGACGAAACATCTAAACAAACTTTGAAGTTTAGGTTACAGTTTGGAGCATTTAGATTCCCTACTGGAGAACAAAGATGTCTAGTTAGAAAGTACCTTTATTGCTTCCGAAACAAAGAGACTATAAAATCAGGAATCCATGCCACGGCTTATGTCACAAGTGATTGAACAGATTCCGTGGAAGGAACTCAATGACCATATTCAAACCGTGGATCATTACCATCAATTATTACAAGAACTGTATCCAATCAATTTGGGACGACGCATAGTGTGTGTCTTAGTGACTTGTTTTCTGGGATTTCGTTTACCAGCCGATTCTTTGTGGGCTCTTTACGATCAGTACTTACCATCCCAATGGCCTTAAATGGTCACGAGACACTCCTTTTGCTCAAAGCCTTGCGTTTTCTTCTGGATACTTCTCGACCTCAACAGAAAAAAAAGATTCGTGAACTTTTAGCTACTGAAGACGTGTATGACGATGTGTGTGTAGCTTGTGACTTACACTCCCACTGGACAGATGTCCGTGCCTGGAAAAAAGGGGGTTTTGAGGCTTGGACCCAAAAAGTGGCCCAGTATGCACGAGAGTTGTTCAAGGAAAAAAGTCACTTTTCAACCTGTGTTAGTGACAGTACCAGAAGAACCCGTCACCCAGGACAGGACTGTCGTGGTCATGCATAAAAGACCCTTTCGGGAGGACACTTGTGTGACCTTACCCAATATAGAACTGGTCAGAACATAACCCAAAACATGTTGTACAGACACTTGTTTTTATTCCACGTTGATGGTTATCATGTGCCTTTTATCGTTGTACTAAAGCCTTTGGCTTTTATGTATTTTTGTCTTTCGTATTCATGTTTATAACATTCAATAAACGTATTCTGAAAAAAAGTATATAAACTCTTGTCTTGTTTGTTTTCGCGTCACAAGTGACATTCCTAAAACTATGGCTACCTCTGCTGTCTCTGCTCCCTCTTCCTCTACTGTCAAAGTCATCGACGAACACTTAGATCGTGCTAGTTGGGAGGCTTTGTATCTTCGCCATCCCTTTAACATGTTCATTGCTGGACCTAGCGGTTCAGGCAAAACCGAATTCGTCAAACGTTTGATCGAACATAAACATCATTTGATCGATCGTCCACCTCAACGCATCGTGTGGTGTTACAAAGAGTGGCAATCGGCGTACAGCCTCTTGCGAGAAAGTCAAGGCGATTCCATCGTGTTTGTGGAAAGCATTCCTAAAGAAGACGAAGGCATCGTCTCTGACTCCCGTAAAACCCATTTGGTCATTTTCGACGACATGTTAGGAGAAGACGAAGAAGAAATTAAACTGTGGTTCACGCGCAATGGGCATCACCGTAATGCCAGTGTCGTTTACATCACCCAAAATTTGTTTCAACAAAGTAAAGCCCATCGCACCATCAGTCTCAATGTGCAAGTCTTAGCCAAACAGTTAGGAACGCCTTGGCTGACTCATGCGTACGACGATGCCACTCAAATTCCACACGCCTATTTACTTGTCGATTTGAAACCTACGACCCACGATGATTTGTGATTTCGTACCCACTTGTTTCATCACTAGTGCCAAGACGGAGGGCTTGTCCTGTACACGTCTCCGTCCTCGACTTAACTTCACTCCACAAAAAAAATCTATAAAAACCTCAGACCCTTTTCGTCTGTCTCACACAACGTCAACATGACGTCCCTTCAGTCGCATCTTCCCGTCAAATTGATTCGTGCCTTGTATGGCATCAGTCGAGAAAAAAAACCACAAATACGAGCTCGTGTCTTAGAAGCTAGTCTCAAAGAAGTCTTACGATGGTTCACGGTGAAAACACGTCAATTACTCGAAGGGATCATTCAGATTCCTCATCAAACCAAACGCTTTTTTGATCGAAACAAAGTCGCTTTGACCCAACTGGCCGATCTCCGCATCGACACTCAAACCAAAAAACAAATCATTTTGAAACCTGGAGGGAGCGGTACTCTAGGAGGGGTCATCATTCGGTCTCTCTTAAGATGGGATCCTAATGCTCCCAAACTTCTCCCCAAGAAAAAAGTCAAACGAAGCTCCAAGAAGAAGAAGAAAAAGAGCCACGGTGCCAAGGCCAAGTCCCCAAGGAGACCCGTGTCTCCAAGAACTTCTCCAGTGGCGGGACCCTCCTCTTACCAGTCACCACCCCGGAAAAAGAAAAGAAGACCGCAGGATAAGAAACAGAGAAAAAGTCCCCAGAAAAAGAAAAGCCCACAGGAGAAAACTAGTCGCAAGAGAGGCACTTCGGCCAGGACGCAACCTTACACTCGCGAACCTCGACCAGTAACGGCGGTGACCGCGTCTCCGGTAGCCTCAGGTTCATTCACTTTTCCGTTGATGACACCAAGAACTGAAGAGTACTTGGAGACGTTGATTACACCAAGAACTTCTCCGTTGATGACCCCGAGAACTTCCCCAGTGGCAGGACCCTCCAATTTAGTGGCTGTGGCCGCTGCTCACAAAGTACCTTCTCCCAAAATCAAAGTTCAAGAAAGATCGGGCATGTTACAAAGTTTGCTGGATTTGTCCAAGCAAGAACTGGCACGATTTAGTCCGTTGCGTACCCCTGCACGACGTGTCATGCCTGTCCTGAAGTTAATACGACGTAAAGACAATCAGTGGCGACGCGTTCCAGTATAAAAAAGACATGTGACTAAGTTGGGATATCAGTGTTTTTGGTGCTGAAGACTCAAAGATGTCACCCTCCAGAAAACATCCCTCTTCTAAAACCCAAGGAAAGAAAAGGAAAGGACTGCCTCCCCGTTTAGTTAAACATGGGGACATGTTATCTGTCCTGTCCAAAGCTTCTCCACCCCTACGAAAAAAACTCATTCAATCAGCCTCCAAAGAGGTCATCGATACCGTGTGCGAATGTTGTTTGAACGTCTTGAAAGGCACGATCCCTTTGTCCAAACACCAGAAACAATGCTTAGGCAAACATCGTCACGTTCTTCGCCAAATGGTTCAAAAGAAAATTCCCATTCGTCAAAAGAAGAAGATGTTGGTCCAGCGTGGAAGCATTTTACAACTCTTGTTAGGCCCATTGCTGAAAGGAGTCTTGGGAACCATGTTGGGAGGACTCATGGGAGCAAGATAAAAAGGACCTCTGAAGTCCCAAGATCTCAGAATCGACCCTTGACATCCCCATGGAAGGACGAAAACTAGCTTTAGTGCCTTACAAACGATGGATGGAATACCATCGTTGGCAAGACCAACGCACCCCGCATTTACCTCCCAATCCCCATTTGAGCGAGATGTCCCAGTTACAACACGAATTGCAGTCCTTGATGGATCACCAAGATTTGTCCGAAACAGAAAAATCGCAAAAGTACGGTCAACTCTTGCAACGACTGCAACTCTTTCACCAGAAAGCCTCAGACGAAACAGCTCTTCCCACTCTAAAAGATTTTAAGACCTTGATGAAAAGTCCAGCACCATCACCAGTACTACCACTACCAGTGACCAAGACAGAAAAAGGAGAAGAAGAAGAAGAAGAAGGGTTTCAAACTCCACCAGAAAAAATAAGCAAGTTAACAACACCACCTACCTCCAGAATTGGATGGATTAAAAAGATGATGACCACCCCTTCTTCATCACAAGAGAAAAAGAAAGTGAAGACAGAAGTGAAGACAGAAGTGAAACAAGAACAGATATCCCCTGTTCTGACATCATCCTCCTCCTCGACACCTATTGCCGGTCGCACACGCAAAGCATTACAATCCAAGAAAGTACCCCAAGAGAAAAAGAGTAGCATCTTCCAAGATTGGGTGCCTTATTAACACACAAACACAACAAGATGGAAAAAGTGTTAGCCAGCATTTACTACGATCCCTCCCATCCTGCAGGTTACGCAGGAGTTCAAAAATTGTATCGTGCTGCCAAAACGCGACTGAAAAGTATCCGTTTACCTCAAGTGCAATGATGGTTACAAGAACAAGCTACTTACACTTTACACAAACCCATTCGACGCAAGTTTTCCAGAAGTCGCACCCGAGTGGAAGGCATCGATCATCAATGGCAAGCCGATTTAGCCGATGTCTCTCATTTGGCCAGCTACAATCGCGGCTACAAATATTTGTTTTGTGTCATTGACGTCTTTTCCAAATTTGCCTGGGTCGTGCCCTTGACTTCCAAATCGAGCAGTGAGTTAGTGCGAGCCCTGCACCGAATGTTGAAACAAAGCGGTCGTCACCCTCTTCGATGGCAAACGGACAAAGGCACCGAATTTCTGAACCAAGCGTTCCAAAAAGAATTAAAGAAACGTGACATTCATTTTTTTACCACCTAGAATCCCGAAAACAAAGCCAGCATCATGGAACGTTTTCAACGCACTTTGAAAGAACGCATGTGGAAATATTTTACGCATCACCACACTCTGAAGTACATCGACATCTTACCGCACCTGGTGGATGCGTACAACCAATATTAACATCGAAGCATTGGACCTGCCCCGCAGGAAGTGACTCCCGAGAACGAAGTGTTGGTGTTTGAGCGCCTGTTTGGTACGTCCCCGACGAAGGCTGTCCCCAAGAAAAGTGGAGTGTTGACCGTAGGAGATTGGGTGCGCATTGGCAAAGCCAAACGCACTTTCGACAAAGGTTACTTACCTAACTGGACTACCGAATTGTTTCGTGTCACTGGACGAGTGCATGGCCGTGATCCTGCCGTCTATAAATTAGAAGACATGAATGGAGAAGTGCTCAAAGGAAGGTTTAATTTCCCCGAGCTACAACGTGTCACCAAAAAAGAAGACGACGTGTACGACATCGAAAGCATTCTCGAACGCAAAACCCGTAAAGTGGGCAAACGACGTGCCAAAGAAGTCAAAGTACATTGGAAAGGATATCCACCCAGTTTTGATTCTTGGATCGACGCTTCGCAAGTCATCGACTATAAAAAGAAGTGACCATCATGCCCTTTCACACAGACGCAGCTACGTCGACCACTCCTTCACCTAGTTCTTCTCTGCAAGATTTACAAAAACAACCTTTGTGGGTGTGGTGTGGAGAACGTGTGCCTAAAACGCAAATCGTCTTTTTCTGCCAAATCTTCGTGGTGTATTGTGTCATCGGGGCAGCCATTGCCAATTTCCACTTCCAATATCTCAGGGGGCCCCGAGTGGCCGAGTGGTCTAAAGCGCTCTTCGTTACGGATCACTGCCATCTCACTTCTGTCTGCGGCGGTTCGAGTCTAAGATTCAGCCAATGTGGGCATGTGAGAAAGCTTGCCAGTAGCTTCTCGTGGGTCGGTGGTTCTTTCCGGGGTTTTCCGGGTTCTACCTCCACTATTAATACTGGCCGCCATGTATAGCCTATCGTGCTGAAAAATGGCGTTAAACCCCACAACAACAACAACAACCACAACACACAGACGCAGCTACGTCGACCACTCCTTCACCTAGTTCTTCTCTGCAAGATTTACAAAAACAACCTTTGTGGGTGTGGTGTGGAGAACGTGTGCCTAAAACGCAAATCGTCTTTTTCTGCCAAATCTTCGTGGTGTATTGTGTCATCGGGGCAGCCATCGCCAATTTAAGTTTGCAACAAGGAGACAAACAATTCTGGACCATTGTATTGAGCAGCTGCATCGGTTACCTGCTTCCCAATCCCTCCCTGAAATTCTCTTCCAACGGGAACAACGGGAACCTTGTGTGTCCAGTGCCAGTGTCAGTCACCACTCCAATAACAACAACAACCCCATTTTGGACGGAGACACGCCTCTGACGTCCAGTAACCCCTCGGACAGCCACATAACTCTGGAATTATGAACAATAACAACCAATTTTACTTAACCTTACCCAGTGACAGTTCCATGGAGGTGTTTCCTAAAAACACGTTGTGCTGTTACACGGCCAAATTACCTCAGACCATCCCATTAGATCACGAAGCCCATTGGGAAGTGGCTTTGGTAGAAATCATTCACCCGACCCAAGTCCTCAATGTCCTTCCCAATCAAAACTTTTTTGATGTGGAAGTTCATGACGAACAATTGCAACAGTACTTAGATACCTATGGCAAATATGACAAGAAAACCCCTGGCACAAAAAAATCAAAAGTACACCACCTATCACTTGTTCGTTCCCCCAGGCTATTATTTTAGTGGTCAACATTTGGTAAGCACCATAACCTCCAGGTTTAATGTCATGTTTCTGAAAGCTTTGGAAAGTGTCAAAAAAAATGTCACCATGGAATACCACAAAGCAGCTCGTCGCTTCTTGATGAAATTTGACGGGAGTAAAATCGTGTCCATTTTATTTTGTCCTGAATTGTTTGACATGTTGGGCGGAGACATGGACATGAGAAGTGAAAACGTTGACCACTCCCGCTGGACAGCGATCCATGATCGATGATCATCTATTCCAAGGACAGTTACCCAAGCGTTTGATTGTTGGTATCGTCAGGAATTCAGCCTTCAACGGAACCCACGATCAAAATCCTTTTAAGTTTCAACATTACAATGTGTCCAAGATCGAAGTCAGTCGCGACGGCAAGACCTTGTGTACCCGACCCTTTGAGCCTAACTTTGGTGTCACGAAGAATTATTTGAGATCGTACTTGTCCCTGTACGAAGCCACCGGACAGTTAGGAACCAACACCAGTCACGGTATTTCGTACGACGATTATGCAGAAGGCTATGCTTTGTGGGGTTTTGATTTCATTCCAGACCAAGGCAGCGACGAGGGACATTTCCACCCTATAAAATCGGGCCAGATTCGTGTGAAACTTCAGTTTGCAAATCCACCTCCAGATCACACAGTGTACGTCATCCTGCATGCAGAATTTGACAATACCATAGAAATCAACAGTTTGAGAGAAGTCATTCTAGATTATTAGAAGCCATGGAAGACTGTTATCCCTCTTTACCTAGTGGAGAAACATTGGAGATGGAATGTGAGGAGACCGTGGAAGAAGAAGAAGAATCCCAAGACGAAGAAGTTATCATGATGAAGTCAAGATGGCCAGAACAAGAAGCCCATTTAGTTTCCTGTTTTGCTACATTCCTGGCAGATATAATGAAAGAATTGAACAAGGAATAGTGCTATGGATGTCACAACGATCATCCCAGTCAAATTCAACAGGACAAATGTCTGATGTTAAGTCAAGAAGAAAAATTGAACGAATATCTGGACAAAGCTTGGGATCACATCGAAATAGAAGGCTTGGATAAACATTCTTCTCCTCCATTAACGTCTCTGGAGTGCCGTCGCATCGAATCTCTCGTGGACCAGAGTAAGAAGTCGGATCTAAACGCCTTTTACTTGTCAGTCATTTTCAAGCAAAAAGTCAGGATCGAATTGATCACTTATCATTACCTGTGAAGAAGAAGAAAAAAAAAACACAAAACATGGATACCTGGGAACTTTATTACCTTTTGAGCCACAGCTCGTACACGGCTTCTTGGAATCCTGTCGTCTGTGCTAAAGATGAACTCCCTCATCGTAAACCTCAAGACCATCTAGCTTATGTGATCAACATGGACGACAGTCATCTCCCAGGAACCCACTGGGTAGCCGTCTACTTTCCTCAAGAAGGATGTGTGGAATATTTCGATTCGTATGGATTGCCTCCTTTGGAAGACGATATCATTGATCTTATGAGAAGAAATGCTCAGACCACCCGATTCAATAATGTGAAATTACAAGGCACAGATTCCTTGGTGTGTGGACAATATTGCGTGTATTTTCTGCATCATCGCAGTCAAGGCTATTCCATTGAAGATTTAGTGAGTCAGTTTGATCCTCGTTCTTCTTCTAGAAACGATGTGAAAGTAGATCGATGATTTTGCGACCATTATGCTTATCTTCTGTCTCTAGCTAGGAAACGTAGTGTCCATCAATGGCCTAATGACTTCCAACAGTGAAAATCACAATTTCATTCACAACGTTGTCAGCCCTGTCCAAAATAATTTGTGAGTTGCAAAAAAACATGTTTGTGATTTGAAAAAAATATGTTTGATGTTATATTGTTGGATTATTGTTAAAAATGTTAGAGTTGTTGGTTAGTGTTAAGGGATTTTGAATAAAAAATGTTGTGTTTTGAAAAATTGCCTTTGTTTTTTGTTTGGCTATAAGAATTTTGATTCATGCTCTTTGACTTCTTACTATCCCTCTCATGGCACTCATTGAACGTTCCGGCTCGAAAACCGTGGAGGGATGTTTACCTTCACGTCCGCGCTTTGACTTTAAAGCCGGGGGTAGCCTCCAGTCTATCCATCCATTGTCGACTCATCCTCCTACGAAGATGTGCTCCAAACTAGCTAAGCTAAACGAAACCTACGTGAATTTGCATAGGGTCAGACACAGTCTGATACAGAAGCCAGAAGAGATAGAGAATGTGAGGATGTTAAAAGTCACTGAAGACCTGATAGAAGAGCTCTTCAGAGAAGAAGTGAACAGGGAGAAAGAAGAATGGACAGAGAAGTACAGACTTCAGAAACAGCAGAGAGAGAGCAGCAACATCAACAACAGCAGCAGCAGCAGGAACCTGAACCTGACAGAGGCTTTGTCGATTGTCGTATCGACACCGAAGAGTTCTTCTTCTCTTTCCGAAGAAGCATACCTATCGTCAGAAAGTCTATCGTCAGAGGACATCGCATTCTTAGAAACTAAAAGATCGCCTTAGCTTCAACTTCGCACACAAAAAGCAGCCCTTTTCAGGGCTACCCAATACTCTAGAAAAGAAATAACAATCAATTTGCCAATGTATGTATGTAGAGTAGTGTGAATATAAACACTGACTCTTTTGTGGTGTGAGTGTATGTGTTTGTGTGGATAGTAGATTATGATAATGTTTTTTTGCTGTTTGACGGGGGTGGAGAGTAGATTTGGGGTTTGATTTGACTGCTTTGCGTGTGTGGATAGTATATTATTTGTTTAATGAAATTTTGTAGAATAGTAATAGGTAGTATAAAAAAAAGTCAGTGAGTGTTTCTTTTAGGTCCGCGCGTTGTTTGGTCATGATCTAGGTAATATAACTTTTGTTTTAGGGGATGTTTTCCTTCACGTCCGCGTTTTCACTATGAATTGAAAATCGCTTGGCAGTCTAGCTACCCTGTTCATTCGTTAACAAGACAATGAATACCAGAATAAGCAAACTTCTTGAACTCCAGATACATCTGGAATATGTCAGGCGCCTGTTAAATGAACTGGCAGCGGAGGCCATAGTAGAAGAGGGAAGAATAAAGAAGGAAGAGGATGAGAGAAGACAGAGGGAAGAGGAGGAAAAGAAAATAGGAGAGAGGATGGCTTACAAGATACCAGTGACAGAGGATTGGGGTGCTGAAGCCAATCATCCTCCCTCTACGCTCTCAAGAAAAAAAGTAAAAGGAGACTGGGGAAGAAGATGTGTGTGTGGTGCCAGGCCTGGAAGGTGCCATCATTAACCAGGTGTCACTGGAGTTCAAAAAACAAACAGCCCTTTTCAAGGCTACCCAATACTCTAGAAAAGAAATAGTAATCGATTTGCCAATGTGAGTATGTAGAGCAGTGTGAATATAAACACTTACTCTTTTTCCGTGTGTGTGTGTGTGTGTGTGTGTGTGTGTGTGTGTGTGTGTTTCTAAGCGCTCAAGTATGTTTGTGTGGATAGTAGATTATTGGGTTTAATTATAATGCTTTGCGTGTGTGGATGGTAGATTTTGGGATAGTTTATTGCTGGTTAGCGTATGTGGATAGTAGATAAAATGAAATGAGAAAAGTAGGAGATGTTTTCCTCCACGTCCGCGCGTTTTAAGTAATGATCTAGGTAATATAAATTTTGTGTCTTAGGGGGATGTTTTCCTTCACGTCCGCGCTTTGACTATAAGAACCCACAAAGTTCGTCATTCACACCATTCTGCAAAGAATAAAAAAGAAGATGGCTTCGAACCACCTTGATAGAATGAAAAAATTGCAAGACGTCCTGGACAATTTGGGCATGATGGAGCAAATGTTAGTTAGGCTAAACGAGGATCACTATTCTTATAGTCCCCATCGAGTGAAGATGGAGATTAACAACTTACGAAAAGTAAAGGACATCATCAGTGATCTGTTGAAAAAAATAAAGGAGGAGAAGGAGGATGAAGAGGAAAGGATAAGGATGAGAGTATGGAATGAAAAAATTGAAAAAGAAGAAGAAAATGAGAACAGGAAGAAAGAAGAGGAGAAGAAGCAGAAAGAAGAGAAAAAGAAGAAAAACGAGGAAGAAAAGAAAGAAAAGAAGAGAAAAAGTGTAGGACAGAAAATAAGAAGCTGGTGGAAAAATAGACGAAATTAGAAGAAGAAGAAGAAGAAAACCAAAGGCCCTTTTCAGGGCCACTCCAATCTCTCGAAAAGAGATAGACTTTCAATTGCCTACCCCATTTTTTATTTTTATTTTAAAAAAAAAAAAAAAGATAGAGACCCATCAGGTCGGGACCGTATTAAAATAGGGTCCCGACCCTGTTCCATTTTCCCTTGTCGCTCAACAGACCCAAGATTTTTTTTACATGTTCAGTTCCCCTTGAGGCTAGAGTGACCCAAGACTTTTTCCCCATGTTCAATTCCCCTTGAGGCTAGAGTGACCCAAGATTTTTTCCCATGTTCAATTCCCCTTGAGGCTAGGTTTGCCCATGATTTTTTCCCATGTTAAATTTCCATTGAGGCTAGGTTTGCCCAAGGGGTCCTGTAAAGCTAATTCCCATTGAGGCTAGGGTGCCCCCATTCACTACTTATAAAGGACTTACCGAAATTTATACAGATGATTCAAAGTCCTCTGACCCAGGACGCACTGCAGCAACAATGGTGATGTCTGTGGAAAGCATCGCGCGTGGGGCGGGCAAGACTTCCTGATAAGCACATAAATGGAGCCAAAACAGCCAGACAACATAAGCCGTTATAATCTTATAATTATAGACTCCCAATCCATTGTCAATGTGTAAAATGTATATCCTCTAGTAATGCAGGACTCGCAATTTCACCTAAGCGATGCATCTTCGCAAACGCATTCGCGTCGCAACTTTACAGCGTTGAGTTTAGCTGTAAATACGACAAAAATATCTGAGCAAAAGTGGGATACGTAAGAGTGTCCAATTGCTGCCGTGGTCATATGTATGTATGTATGTATGTATGTATGTATGTATGTATGTATGTATGTGTGTGTGTGTGTGTGTGTGTGTGTATGACTGACTGACTGACTGACTCTCTGTGTGTGTGTATATATGTGTGTGTGTGTGTGTGTGTGTGTGTCTGCCTGCGTGCATGCATGTATGTATGTATATGTATTTATGCATGCATGGACGGACGGATGGTAGGATGTTATACAGGAAAAGACATATACCAAACAAAGAGAATTTTTGTTTTTCTCGTACTACCCGTGCCTGACAATACAGAATGTTGAAAACTGAAAATCTTGTGCTCGTGTTTATTTAAATTGTTTATGATACCTGTCCTTCGAACCCAAGGTAATGTAATGGAAGCTTTTATAAATGCCTTAAATTGACACATTTTTTGTGTATTGGTTGTCAGTGGAGAGAAGATCAAATGCAATTATATTCAAATTTGAGGACTTTTCTTATTATTGTTTACGCAATATCATAAAAGGAACATCTTGACATTTACTCACGAATCGAAACAATGTTCACTTTCAACTTTTGGACGATTTTACGGGCGACATACAGAGTGTGTGCCATTGTTTTGACAAGATCTGGGTCATATACAAAATGAAATAAGAACTGAATACATTTCTTATTCTGATTTGGTCTTACATAGTAATTGGGTTGGATGGCAATCGTGCGTTCTTTGATAATTACAAGGCACTAAAATACATCTAACTTATTTCTAGGATAAATGAGGGACACAACTTACATTATTTTATCATTGGTCTTCAAGAACGGTATGAATGTACCCAGAACTTTAATAATAATAATAATAATAATAATAATAACAGTAACATCAATCAATTTATTTCAATAATTTAGTCATTTGACACATAATACACTTTTTATGATACAAAATCTGAACGCAACATTTGCTTGAAAAGAAACGAGTTGAATGTTTTGATGTACTTATAGACATATCTCCAAATAAGTTGATAAATTAGATAGTGTCACTACATCATTACTTGACAAAAGCAAAACAAATTTGTCAATGCTTGCTTGTTCATGATATACGTTGTTTGCATATTGCCTCTAATATAGTCATTGCTTGTACAAACACAAGCAAAACAAAATTCGTCTCTTGTAATATAGATATTTCTTCTCCTGCACAGGTTGCAAAACCTGAATGCTCAATCAATTTTCCCTCCTTCATGATGTAGCAATTGGTTTATGATTGGAAAACGTTAGCTACACTTAGAAAAAGTGTCTTGCATGAGAGGTATTTCGCACATTGTAGAAGTAATTTTATTTACCATGCTATTGTATTGACCATACTCTTTTATTGACCATACTAAAAAAAACGTTTGAGGAATTAGTAATATGCTACGACCAAATTTGAAATGAATTGTCTTTGATCCTCTATCTAATTCCGAACTAAATACTTTTTCATAGTGAACATCCTATGATATATATTCCTACTCAAAGCCGTATCTAAAAAGGGAATATCTTTTGTTCTGATTACTATGCGACTCTATCAACTTTTTCCAACTTTTGCTGCATAATATAGCACCGATGTGGATATAATCGATAATCTCATACGTTTAAGTCAGTATTCTAAAAAATACCATCTGAATCTAAATAATTTCCCTATCATCTGCGTACAGTAGAGCAAAGAGTTTTTCAGTCAATAATGTGATGACTCCAGCACATTTGTTTCTTCGCTCCACGATCATGCCATTTATAAACTAATATAATCAGACTAATTCAACGCCCTTGTCTTGTCCCAGCAAAATAGCATGTACATTCTTCAACAATACATACATTTCTCTTAAAATGTTTATTGACTTACCATAGAGACCCTCACGGATAGGTGTGACCCACAGTTTACCGTGATCAAATTCCTCGAACACCTTCTTGAAATCAACAAAAAGGAAACAAGAACATTCCTTACTTCTGGATAAATATTTTGTAAGGAAACATGATTTTACCTCATCAATTAAATTAATTTCGTCCAACCAGGAGGAAATTAATTTGCTTAATGTTTTTTAGAAAACCTAGCTTAGTGCATTAATTAGAAATATACATCATAGTTACAGGGGTCATCTCCACTTACACGTTTTGCACGTATACTATTTTTAATCCACTAATTGTGATAGTTACCTGAATCATATATAGTATATATAGTATTAGAAGGAGAATGTAGGAATATTAAAGAATATTCAAATGATAATAGAGAAATTAAATCAATGAGTTCCAATAGTTCTGTTTCCATTGCTGACTTGAATCGGAGAGTTATCGTATCATCCAATATATTTTCAGTTTCAGATAAGAATCATCAGCAGCTTAGTCAAAATTAATATTCATTGGGTTTCCATTTTGTAGAACTCTTTAAAATAATGATATTAAACTGTTATTGAGATAATTTTCGGATTCCTTTTTAAGATTCCTTCTCTTCGATGCTGAAGCATTTACCTGCCAGGCACGGCTACTACGTGAGGTTGTCTTTTTTTTGCTAGTCTAGGTCCCCTTACAGGTTTGCGACTTCTACGTCCTGGTGGAAGATGACGATTGACCGGCGGCTGTTGGGTTGGCCAGAACCAGTCTGTCTGGAAGTCGCAGTAGAAGGCGATTAAGATGTTTTCATGTTTGACTTGGGGACACGTCTTATCAGTGGTGAAATCCCAGACGTCCATCACTGCATTTCCGAAGTCTGAACCGTAATGTCTCGGGAGGGCAGATGTAAGTCGGATAGCTCCACTGCAGGGGCGGTATATATTAGAATTTGGTACTTTACAGGCAGGTCTACACACTCTACCGCACGGGTCGGTAGCTTGAAGAAGGGCTAACGTGCTTTCCATGGCTGGATTCTTCACTGCAATGTAAGCGGTGGATACTGTAATAGCTATACGACGATCAACGATGGCGTACTCCTTATATATTCCGTCGTAATTAAGACCGACAGATTTGATGTAGACGGACGAGATCCTCTTGTCGCCCTCTGCACATTTCTCATATTTAGCGGGATGTCCATTCTTTAAGTGCTGATACACGTTGCTGTAAACGTTTGGGGCATAGATATCGTAGAGTTTGCTGAACTTGCCATTGTAGGCAGGGTACGAACCGTAACTTTTGTACTCCGGAGGTCTTCGGTAGATGACCCTCACTGGAATGTAGACCCACTGACGGATGTCACTCTTTCCATTCAGACAGTAGTGGTTTTGATAGGGCTTGTCGTATTCGTTATAAGGATGAGGTGTGGGCGATGTTGGACACGCAGTTGGTGGTGGGATTGTTGGTTTGGGAGATGTAGGAGCTACTGTGGTACTCGTGCGTTGATTGTTTTCCCACTCGATTACTTCGGCCAGCGTTCTGGAGACGCAGTGAGCATTATTTCTGAAAATAACGCATTTGAGATATTTAGACCCACAGTCTAAGTTCTGTACGCTGCAGGTTGGTGGAGGTTCATACTCGTAAATCTGCGATGTGAATGTGTTACTCATTCCATCTATCACTGTCAACTCAGCAAATCCAAGAGCCGCGTCAGGTGCGTGCAGCTCTGCGGCCCCCATAGTAGTTGGATTCGCGGGATAGTCCGTCTCAACATTCACTCCATTTCTCTGAGAATTCATTCGGAATGCCTCCCAGACAAAGTCAATAAACGTGTGGTGACTCCAGAAAGCCGGGTCTAATGCAGACGTCTGTAACATGGCCATGTGACCGTCGACCCATCTGTGGATTCCATTGTGATGGAACTCCAAATCACTCTCGATAGCTGAGTCGGCACCGCAGATTTCGCTCATCCTGGTCATCCTTGTCACGTTCACAATTGCTTCATCGGTCATAGGTGGACCATCAGTTCCAATATTCCTCACGAGCGGACCAGCAGAAGTGTGCCACCCACTTCTCAGAATTCCGCCGGACGCTTCGCCTGATCCTGTTCCCAAGAAACGGTCAGTAAATAAAACGGTGCTGGTTGGTTGGTCCATCCTTGCCTCCAGGCGTGAGTCCCAATAAGGGATTGTCACTTCTGCGAACTCGGTGCCCTGAGCTCTTAGCATATTTTCATACCTAATAAATATATAAAATGAAGCAATAAATAGAAATCAAGAAAGAAAGAAGAAAGAAACATGCACTTTAATCTGGTAAAGTTACTGAAAACAAATATTTTGGTGTGGCAGGAACTTATATTTCATTGTATGATTAAATGGTACCTAGGTGTAAACGATTCATGTACATAGGTAAAGAATAATGGTAAATTTTTAAAAAAGTAAATAGAATTACCGAAACGTTATATTACAAAATGTCAAATGAAATCAATTTGAATCAACATAATTTTAAAAAATATGATTAGGAAAATAAATTATATCAAACTAAATTGTATTAAATATTCAACAGTTGACTCAAATATTTAAAATAATTACATCAATAGATATACTCTGTGCCAGCCGAAAAAGTTGCATCCTCCGTGAGCTGAGATGGATGTAATACCGGTATGAAATTCTGCCAGTGCCTCGTAAACGTTTGGAACTGTGGTCTGGAAGGAAACAATGTCAACAAAATGTGAAGAATTAGATAGAATATAGCTTTAGGTTGTATTTTTTATATACAAAATTTCGTTTCTGATATATTAAAATGTTCATGAAAAGTACACTCTAGAGATGTCTATAACACAAGCCCAGTTATCTATGAATTCTTTTTCTTTTGTCGTCATCGTCGTCGTCCTATTCTGACCATTACTATTAATATCATTATTATTAGTGGTATCAGCTGTTATTGTAGACGCAGCAGCAGTAGACGTAATCGTATTATTTATAAACGGCGGTAGAGATAGAAATAGATATAACTGCATTAGTAATTCAGTTTGAATCATTATCGTCACCATAAGTATTATTATTATTATTATTATTATTATTATTATTATTATTGCTGTTGTTATTATTATTAGTATTATTGTGGTTGTTGATGTTAATGTTGCTGCTATTTTAGTTCTTGTTGTTACCGTGTTCGCTTTCGCTGCCCTGACTGCACGAAAGTAAAGATCAAGTTCTCTCTCAGTCAACATTCGGATCTCCTTTCGCCTTCTCTTTGGTCCACTAGAAACCACTTGGCGCTTCACATGGCCAGTATGATGGACAGATTGCAGCACTTGATCAGAAAGATAATTTACGAGTTCTCTTGTCCCAGTAGAAGCGTTTCTACCACCATGAACAATGCTATCATACTGCCATTTATATACGTTTGTACACCACGACTGAATGGCATTTGACGGTGTGTTCGACCTAGAGGTCTTTTTCTGTGCTACATTAAAATTCCATGTGAGTTCAGCAGGGACATCTGTTTGCTCCACTGTTGCTCTGACATATGGCAACAGGCTGATTATGATCACAGGGAGTGAGAACGACCAGACCATTCTGGAATGATGAAAGTTATGAAGTATGCTAAGAAATAAATCTCTAATTTTTTGGCCCTATCCAATATTCTAATATGCCGGTAAATCAATACGTGAAACATATCTCGTAAACTCTTTCGTTAACTGCAGCATGTCGATTTATTATAATAATTCATCATTTTGAATACATGTACATTGCAAATCATTTTTGCCACTTCAACAGACATCTGTATTTCACATATTTAAAAGTGGAATCAAATGTTGTTAGCACGGCGAATTAGATATGCACGTCTACACATTATATTCGAAATGATGGTGCTCGACAGCTTCGTTTTAAATGCAGTTAAACTGGGCCATGTTCGAGGTAAATTTGGAATTATGTAACCCTTGACTTTGCATAACGTTCACCGGTTATAATCAAAAGGAGTTTACATAAATAATCGTCCATGAATATAAATTTGTAATCTCATTGTTTTATTAGCATATTCATCTTTCAAACAACTACTCACTTCTCGAGTATATTGGTGATGTGGCGTTTTTCCAAAGTAAATATCAATATGAATTTTCGTCGTTTTGTATAGGGTAAAATAAATAAATTCCTATGATCGTTAGATACCTCGAAATATATGTCAATAAGTAGTCCAGTATAAGGAACTCAAATTGCATAGCAATTTATCGGACAAGATGACTTCAGCATTCAAATGTGTCAAATGCTAAATGTAGATAGATGACAGCAACAGTGAACTTTACATGGATATAACATACCTCGAATTAATCCACTTGGAAATTTTTCTGGTTTCCTTTAAATTCACAAATTTGTTTTTCCTCTCAATATGCATGCGTTACTGGTCTAAACCGGTTTGTACTGATCACAGACGAGTATATGATTGTCCGCATTTAGTGGGAGACCCCAGACTCCGCGAATAAGAAAGATGTGAAGTGTAATATGTCAACTGACAATTTCATCTACCTTCTAATGGATCAGTTCGACTATGACAAGTTAACAGGCCATAAGGTTCCTCTCATGACAAATTATAAACATTATCTATTTAAATTAATCAACACCAGCAAAAATCATAATGGGTCAATGCAGGACACGTGGCTAATTAGATTTTCTTGTATTTGCATGTTCACCTGTCTTTTTGTTGTATCGCTTACCTAATCAAGGACCTTTATTTGAGACAGAACATTCCACAACGTTTTTATTTTACATCGTAATAATACGTTTGGATTGAGATAGCGTTAAAATATCAGAATATGATTTAAATGTCGTGAATGAAACTTTTACACAAAATTTTGATTATAAAACAAAGGAATTTTATTTACACATTAATTTCAGGACATCTATGTATGTATGTATGTGTATATATATATATATATATATATATATATATATATATATATATATATATATATATATATATATATATATATGAATGATCGCGTAGTAAATTCCTGTTGTCGAACTTCTATAATAGATTTGGTCCCGGATAAATGTTTGCAAATTAGGCAACGCTTGTTTTTGCAATGCTATGTGCCAGAATCTGTGGCTTTTTTTGAACTTACTCTGGCACCAACTTGATGATCCTTGAGATTTTAGGTGTACAGTATGCAACCATAGGAACGTCTTAAAATATACCCTTGAGACAATCAGATGATTCGATGTGGTGCCAGTGCTTACGTATGATCTATTGTAAGTTTGGAGAATCGGGGTGAAAAGTTAGTACGTTTGTTGGCTTTCTTTCTTTTATATTTCAGGAGTGTTCCTTTGTCGGGGAGTCTAGTTTTATTAATAGCCTCCTCAACATAGCTCATTTTGTATCCTCTCTTTCTAAGGTGCCCCTTGAGCTCTCGGTGTTACTTTTCAAACGTCGGAGGATAAGAACATGCGCGTTTCGTTTCAACGCAAATACCGGAAGGGAGATCTTTTATTACGTGCTGGGATGGCAGCTGATCCGGAGTAGATACTGGTAATAGTCAGTAGGTTTAAAGTATAGGTCAGTTTTGATGTTCTCCTCCAGAAGGACAGACTGAGTATCCGAAAGGATAATGGACTTTTTCCATGTCTTCTACATAAATATGATCGTAGGGTGAAATTTATTGGCGAATTAAAAATATATTAAAAATTTTCGCCTGTTTCGATCCATTATGATTCTGTGTCGTGAATCATTCTGCATCATCTTAAGGGTCTATATGGTGCTTCGTAGAGAAACTGTTGCTCTAGTCTTTCCGTGAAAATATTGGCATACAAAGGATATTTTAGTGTCCATTGCAGTCCCATTTATTTGTAGGAAGTGTTTACTCTTGAATACAAAATTGCTAAACTTGAGAACCATTGTTAAAAGTTTGATCAAACAGGATTTTGGAAAAGATGAATCAGAGTGATTATTCCATGCTTCCTTGCAGACTATTATACCTTCCTCGTGTGGGATATTGGTGTATAAACTCTCAACACTAATTAAAAAATATAAACAATCCGAATTACGTATATTTGAAAGAAGAAGAAAATGATATTGCTTTTTAAATAAATGTGTTTACAATTTTTACTGTTAAAAGAGTAACTCTCTGTAATACATTTGGAAATGTTTCACATTTATAATAAAAACACACGAATGGAAAATTCGTGTCCCTAGGTTGCAGATGTCAAGAAAGGTAATCATTTACACACACACACACACACACACACACACACACACACACACACACACATCATATATATATATATTACATTATGATTTCATTCACCCTTTGATTTGTTCCTTGTTTTTCTTTACTTCTCTTTATCGTATACAGGAAACAGCTTTAATCTTTAATTTGCAATAACTTCACTGATTTTTAATTACTTTCTACATTTATTTATTTGTATACCTCGTTCAAGTAAAAGTTGGTATACTCGTGCATCTCCTTTATAGTGAAGTTTATTATTCTGGTTAATCGTTCAGATCAAAGAAATTTTCGAGTATCAGATTATGTTCTGCAATTTAGAACGCTTTGAAAATGAAAACCAAAACGCAAGTTCAAGCTTCGAATATGTCCCATTTTCCTTTTAAGGCTTTGAGTTTAGTACGCTAAGCAGTTACCAAATTATAGCGACTGGTTCGGTATTCTAAAATGTTCTGACGATAAAATGATGGTTCAGAACTCAAAAATAGTTCCTAGACTTACAGGGACTAGTTCAGTGTTCCAAGAATATATAAATTGGTTCAGTAGTCTGAGACTACAGGGCTGAAACAATATGCTCAAAAATTTTGAGCACAAAATTCAAGGTTTTCTTAAACCGCCAACTCCGATCTGACGTTTTACGTAAAGTCTATTCAAAAATAGCCTTTTTATCATCATAACCATTGTCAGCAATCTTCTGATATTGATATGAATATATTGTTCTTATAACTGAAGTTACGGAATACCTTTCAGATGGGCAATGCGCTTAATCTTGAGTTTTATTATCTCAACTTTAGAGAATACCGGGATACAATCACGTGATCCTAAAATGGGACCACTTAAACAGCTTTGTTACTTAGTTCAACGTAAGAAGAAATGTTTGCTATACTAACAAAATGAACCTGTTCTAAAAATATTTTCTTTATCAAAAATAAATTCAGTTGATATATCAGTTACTATGACAAACGTCATGGTTATTCAGGCGTCCGTCAACTTGTATGTTTGAGGATTCCTAAGTATCAATTTGAGGTTGTCTCTTGTAATGAAAAAAGTTATATTTCAGTCGATGTAAATTATGTAGCGGATTTGTGATCACTGAAGGTGTGCTTTAGCAAGCTTCTGCCGAACAATTTACAGTTTTGGAAATCACCCAATGGACCAATTTAAGAGTTCGGGTATTCGCATAGTAAATGGAAGATAAGATGAAATACAGATAAGGCTACGTACAGATGTTTTTTAACAAGGAAAGAGAGTACAATTCTTGACCACAATTTACAGTTTTGGAAATCACCCAATGGACCAATTTCGGGATGTTTCATAATAAGGAAACAGCATAATTCTTGACCACTGAGATTGATATTTTCTTCAGTACGAACTTCAAGTACAGCAAATAATAGGCAGAACTACGTGAATTTTACAGTACCACAACAACACACATTGAATCTTGATTTTAAGACTACATTAATTGCTGATATGTAAAGAGATGTTGCAGAACTGGAAACTTAGTTTATTATTAGTGTTTTATATTCACAAACCACAACATAATCTATGAAAAAGCTAAACGATTGACGCTCTTTATTAGAAAAAGGAAAATTGATATTTTGAATACGATTGCGTTTTAAGACTCGAAAAGGAAATGTTCATACTGAAGGTAATACTCCTTTGTTCAATGGTGAATGTAGATAAAAAATAAAAGATACATTAAACTGCTTTAATTAATGACACCTATCTCAAACTCAGGTAAATAGACATAACTACATAACGAGAAGACAAAAATACAAATAAATTCTCTGCCATAAATTTCTTTACTATGTGTTCAACGGGCGAACATTTGCATGATTTATGAAAAGAAAATCCACTTGAATTTTTGGAATATCTTTTTAAAAGGTCTCAAATGTTTCAATAATTATTCGAATGAGTGTTATGACATTTAGAGCACTGTATACACATAGGATACAAAAACAGAACAGAATATTTTAACGAATCGATATTTCCTAGTTGGACATTCTAATTAAAATTGATGAATGTAGCCCAGCTGTTAAAAGACCCACTAACAAAGCACCATGTGTTGCTGTAGTTTTGAACTAAGACATTACCGAGTCATTAAACCTTCGAGCAAATTTCACGATGAAATGTGTTATGTTATGTAGCAGTCTGTATCCATCAAATTGGAACAACTTCTTTATTGTACCAGTTTATTAAAAATATGACACTCCATCCAAATCAAATAGAGGGATGTTATTGCTTATCTATTAGTAAACCTTTCCACAAGCATATCAAATCAAAGGCTCTCCTTTTGGGGTTAATAAACATGATATTATTTCCAAGGCAAAATTTAGATGCAATTGGACAATAATACATTTTTTTTTTTTTGAAAACTTCTCGATAAAAAGAAAATAATTTTATGCGCCCTTGTTGATTTTAAATAAAGCAGTGATTGAGAAAACGTTAACTATACTTAGACCAATTTACAGGCCAGTGCTATCGCTTACAAGGCAAATTAACTTAAAAATTCAGATTAGTTCAATATTTTACCGGGGCTTTTCAAAGTTAATTTTTGGCTGCAAATATTCGTTTTATTACGTATCATCTACATTTAGGAATTATTTTATCATCCTATGGCGCCTGAAGCAATCATATTGAATATATAATTCATTCTGCATATATGCGACTTGGACGACTGAGGAAGTTTAAATATGTATTATCAAACGTAACCTGAATATAACATATATGACCTACATTCGCTCTGTCCTGGAATATGCGTCTGAGATATGGTTTTTCAGTACTAACTCCGAGAAAGTTTGAAAATAAATCATAGCTGGGTACGGCCAGTATAGTTTCTGGACTGCCACAATTTACTATCTTCACTGATGCTCTACCATTAAACAGTATCTCGACTATATCTCTGATTTACTCGGACCTTGACACAGTGCCTAATAATCTGAGAAATTGGAACAATATCATTCATTTTGAATGTCCAACATTATTGTTCAAAACATTGCATTATCAACATGTATCGACTCGTAGAATGCATTCCCACAATCCCCTGGTAATTTCGCATATATGCCAAACTTCTAGTAATAGAAAATACCGAGAGCAAACTTTCTGCTTTGAGTTATTTAGCATTTTTCAACAGGCAAGCGATTGGACTATGCAGCTAGTTATGACACAAATGCAGTTAACTGAAAAATGATTTATTTCAATATGATCTTACATAATCTTCGAGCAAATCATTCATGTTCTTGTGAATTTCCAATAGAAAACGACCATCATCTTCTTTTTGACTGCAGACTATTAATAAGGCAAGCAATGAGCTTTAAAGCAGGTTATCATTAACGAATATGATACATTTCTATTTAGCATAGAAGTTATTACGGCAGAAAGAAAACCATTTCATATAAATGGAAATACAGAAATGTATTATTAACACAAAATAAGATTCACAAACATATGATTACATCTTGTTCCATTATGACTACAGTTAAAACTGTTTATACAGGATCACACCAAACATTATCATTCCTTTACCTTTATTGCTATGTATATTTAATTTAATTTATATTGTCTGTTATATTGTCTGGTTGACCTTTATCCCTCCTTGAGAGTAGGAGTTTGAGCTTACCAGACTGATGTCTATTTTTGTAATCATAATATTATGTAGCTAATTTTTATTCATGAGTTTAGATCAGTTGCAGATAAACATGGTTATTTTGATATATGTGCAGGGCATTGGTTTTCCACTTGGAAATTCCTGGTCTACCTGATGTTTTCTGTGTCCGTTATTAAAATGTTAGTATAATAAATGATTTTGTTTATGTCTTAGAATGTCCTGGAAATTAATGCTTGACCTTCATCCTGGTCGTCTTATTAGGTCTTAGGTTTTTATATTAAGGTTGTTTATATTATAATTACTCATTCCATATAGCGTTCGAAGTAGAATCAGTCTTATTTATTGTCATATATTTTAGATGATACATTTCTTTAAAGTATTCTTTGGAAACTCAAGGTACTCTTTAATAATTTCGGACTAAATCACCATTTTTGGGATTATTGTGAACTAATTTAGAGATATTTTTCGATTATATCATTGTGATACATATAGACTGTTAGTACAACAACACTATTCCAAGTAAATGGTACATCAGCATATTCAACATTGTAAATTCATCGGAACGCTACTGGAATTCATTCGGAATGCTCTATACATTTGGACTTGTCATAGAACTTAAATGACTATTTGGAATTTAATTCAAAATACTATACGTTCTTTTTAAATTTTCTAATTTTGACTTTGTATTCCAGAGAAATAAATTATTTGTCGAACTATTCTAAACTTGCTGGTCTTTGATTTTTTCTGTTACTTAGTTTAAGACCATAGAGTCGGAACACTATCATTTCATTAGGTTATTCTTGAACTATTGCCTGCATACTCGCTAATTAATTATTTATTTTTATGACAGAGAATGACTTATAAGTTGAAAATCTTGTTTCCAGTCATTAATCAATAGTTACACATTTTTTCCAACACGTATATATTGTAAGATGAAATTGACATTCGCATCAATAAATAAATACTGAACCGCAAAATAGAAATGTTTGATAGAGTAGACAACATAGGAAAGAAGAAGGGAGCCTAACTGATGTGTTTGTACATGTGTACCTCTTTATCTTTCTGGGTTACTTTTGTGTTCTCAGAAAAGATAAACACATCACTTACATGTCAGACCACTGTGTGATGTATCATGACATGTTTATACATCGCGATTTTACATATATCACTGACTAGAAAATAGGATGAGAAGAGACACACTTGACACTATCTGGTTTTGACTAATGGTCATTTATTTTTGCATTGCACCCTGAGAAATGACATACTACATGCAAATACAGCACAGATAATGCATTAATAAATATATACTGCCCCATGACATTGTTTTCAGCATCACCTTCAGGGCATTCATTCCTGCCTGAACCATAAACAGTATTCACTGAGATTGGAACAAACAAATAGAAAAATCTATGCTCCATGAGCGAATTGATGTTAAGCTATTCTTAATCAGGAAAATTGTTGGTACTTAGTAAGTAAGAAATATCTTATATATGATCTACACAAACATCATTAATTATATTGGATTTACAAAAGACATCGTTGAATTAATTTAACGTAACGTGAGACATTTCCATCATCCAAATAAAAGTGACTCCGTGCAAACTTTAGCGTGCCAAATTTCAAGTTTATAATGGAGCATCATGGGTGGATAAAAAAAATTGTGGATCACATTTCTCGAGATGAAACCTGGTTTTTAATAGAAATGTTGGTATCTCCAAGATTGAATATGCACGTTCCCCATCAAATATAAATTCGTTTGAGACGATAACCCACCCACAGGTTAATCAGTAACAGATATTAACTGCTCCATGCAAATACAGTACAAATAATTTATTAATAAATATACATTGCCCGACGGTATCGTTTTCAGAACCACCTACACAGCATTCGTTCCTGCCTGAACCTTAAACAATACTGCAGTGAGATGAAATAAAATTATGGACAAAAACGGTGATCCATGGGCGAAATGCTGCCAAGATACTTTTAATCAGGAATTTTTTTGGGACGTAATGAATAGGATATATCTCAGAAAATGACTACATTATGTACATTGGGTCACCAAAAAGTGCACGTGTACATGAGGAAATATTTGTAAATTTTTGTTTTAGGTAAAATTTATTTGTGATGGAGACATTTTGTTTCTGAACTCGAATTGTAAAATCACGTACTGGAAACTTGTTAGGCAGGCACTCCATACGGTTTCCAATTTTATATACCGGACACTGCCCACTATGGTTGAATTAATTGGATTAAACGTTTGACATTTCCTCAACACAAATAAAAGTGACTCCCTGTAAACTTACACGTACCCAATTACAAGTTTAGAATGAAGCAGCATGGATGAATCACAAATTGTAAATAACATGTCAAGAGATCAAGCAAGTATTTAATTAGAAATGTTTATAGCTCGAAGATTAATTACACACGTTTTCTATCAGAAAGTGATTAGTTTGTAAAAAGTAAACCAAGCAACAAATCATTAAGATTCAAGTATTTTAGTCAGGTCCAAGATATGGTCATATGAAAACAGTACTGTACCAAATCCAGAACTATATAATATATAATATTATTATTATAATATCCGAAGAATATTATAGCAAATCTATACTTAATTACAGAATGAGAACAGCGGGTCATTGAGGCGTTCCCTGTTGATAATTGCAAAGCTATGGGATATGAGAAAATGGCTGCCTGTAAACACGATTGAACGTCTCATTAAACAATTTTAGTCTGATGTTAAGACACTGACGTTCTTTTTGAACTGAAGATGTAGCACTCTTAACCTCATTTGCCCTGAGGCTCATGTTTTTCCAGGTTCGACGTTATCTTCACTTACACCCGCTTCATTAACACAGCAACCTTGAATAAATGTAAGCTCACACCCCTGGTATACACGTAAGGTTGGGCGGCTGACAGCATGCACAGAGATTACATTGCTATAAGTAAAATTTACCTTGGCAACACTTGGCGCACGTATTGCAAGAATTCATGCATTGATACTGCAGAGTGTACACAATCCGGTGTCTTTTCCTTCTTGGCTTCAACCTTCACATGGTTTGCATACAAGACATACATATCCTACATCCTTCCATGAAGAAATAATTAAATAACCAAACAACAAATTGTACTAAAAATATTAACACATGTACACGATTTTGTGTCTAATTTTCTTTTTGATTTATCTCTCTTTTTCTCTTTCATACAGCATTTTGCTAAGGAGTGGTTATGAAATAGTTTTCAATTTTGGACGCGATAGTTTGCCAGAAACATGTCTCGCGAAGTTAATATACAACCAACCGTGCACTACTTCAGGGACGAATCAACCTTCAAACATTTGAAAACTGTATTGACCATTATCTTTCAGGCTTATAAAACCTTCCCTACGTCACCACCTGACGTGGTGTTTGGGGGAGAATACATTTGTAGAATTAAAATTGGAAAATCAAATTCATCATTCATGAACAGAACAAGAAATGATGACTATCATGCAGCAAACATGGTATAGGTTGTTTACTGAACAATTGTTGGACAGTAATGTTTTTCAAGAAATCAAGAGAGGTCAAATACAGTGAATATAAAACAGACTCAGCTAATACAGTTGCTTTGCAATACCTTTAATCAGACGCACACTTATGCAGCTTAAACATAACGTTTAATGCAACACATGCAAAAGGAGATGGAAGTAAATAGAGAGACGGGTATGGTACAGTTCATGTGAATTAATCACTTAATTTATCGGAGGCAAGAAAATACATAGATGAAACAAATAGATTAAAACTTCATTACATGATGCGCTCACATATAGCTTTGGTTGCAAACTAAAGACATATATCCTAACAACAAACCGAATTTCTGTCTTACCCGGTACAGTGAGAAGTTAGAGTATATAACAGATTGTTTATTACGTACTATTCTACATTTCCTATCCTTAAGAAAAAGAGATTTTGTTTGTTCCTCTTTCTTTTCTTCATAAATGATGAGAGTGGAGAAGTGATCTAGAACAGTTGTTGCATTTGCACAGAATGTTCATTTGCGTTTCTTTAGATATATTGCTTCTCGAAGGAGGTCGCTTGTACTTCCCTGTAGTATCAGGAGAACAATAGTCAGCAGCCATGTCACAATTTCAAAATATTTTGGCCTTTGCATTTACCTGTGCTATTTGTGCCCTTTTACTTGTATATATTTCAATTTTTAGAGGTCGATTACGAAAATTAACATCTTGAGTTTTATCCACGTTTTCTTATGTTTATAGTACATTTGCTTTGGACACGTTTATTGATTTTTAAAACTAAACACGAAAGACTAAAATACATAAAAGAGAAAGGGCTTAGTACAACGATAAATTCCACATCAAAATGATCAAAGTGGAATAGAAACAAGTCTCTGTACAACATGTTTTTGGTAACCAAGATGTCCTGGGGACAGTGTGTAATGTTCTTACAGGCTCTACATGGGGTAATGGCACACAAGTGTCCTCCCGAAATGGTTTTCTGGGAATGTCCATGACAGTCCTGTCCTAAAGGAAGTGATTGTCCTCGGTGACTGGTTCTTCTGGCACTGTCACTAACACAGGCTGAATAGTGACTTTTTTCCTAGGACGTTGAAATGTTGGATCCCAACTCTTGAGCATAATGGGCTACTTCTTGAGTCCAAGCCTCAAAACCCCAATTTTTCCAGTCACGTACATCTCTCCAATGGGGATGTAAGTCACAAGCTACACACACATCGTCATACACATCTTCGGTACCCAAAAGTTGTCGAATCATTTTTCCCGTAGAGTTCGAGAAGTATCTAGATGAAAACGCAAAGCTTTGAACAAAATGAGTCGCTCGTGGTCATTTAAAGGAGCCACTTTCATTTTTTTTTTGGGTGGCAAGTACTGTTCGTAAAGAGTCCACAAGGAATCGGCTGGCAAACGAAATCACAGAAAACAAGTCACTAAGACGCACAAGACACGTCGACCCCAATTGAATGGACACAGTTTCGTAATAAGTGTTGGTAATCGTCCACTGTTTGAATAGTGTCATTGATTTCCTTCCACGGAATCTGTTGAATCACTTCTGATAAAGGTCGTTGCATGGTAGCCTGCTTTTTATACCCTCTTTTTTCGGAAGCAATAAATGTACTTTCTACACAGAGATAATCGTACTCCAGTAGGGAATCTGAATGGTTCAGTCACTAACATACAGATCACAGTTCGTTCAGAAGTTTCCTCTTCCACTAAGTTGACTTTGCGTAAAAGATTTTGGTAATCCTTCAACTCTTCTTCTGGAATTCGTTGCAGTATGTGTATCTCGTAGTAAAAAAAAATCGTTAACATACCGATCCTTCTCGTCCTCGAACAGTGTAACAAGGTCTGACCACTGGAACAATTTCTCCTGAATCGGTCCTCTTATAGCATTCAGGTACCAGTGGTTTAAACATCGGTGACGTAACGGATGCAATTGTTCTTTACGCTTCACTTGAATCTTGACCAGTTCTCGGTAAATCCGTTCTCTCAACTCCACAGGCAAGCCACGAATGTTCTCTTGTAAAGTATCCATGATCATGTCATACTAAACTCTCTTTTGTTGGAGGAAATAAGTGTACTTTCTGAACAGCATCGGTTTTATTTTAGTTCCGTACCAATATGATTTAGTCACTAACTCACACACCACACGTCGTACAGAAGTTTCCTCTTCAACCAAGATTTGTTGGTGTAAAAGATTTTGGTAATCCTTTATCTCGTCCGTTGGAATGCGGTGATTATGATCGTCTTGTAAGTAGAATTAGTGTCATCCAAAACTTTATGAATCTCACGAGAATCATCAATGTCCGACCAATGGAACACTTTGAAATGAATCAGTGCTCTTATACCATTCAAGCACCAGTGGTTCAAACATCGGTGACGTAACGGATGCAATTGTTCTTTACGTTTCACTTGAAATTTGACCAGTTCTCGGTAAATGCGTTCTCTCAACTCCACAGGCAAACCACGAATGTTCTCTTGTAAAGTATCCATTCAGGCATTACTGATATCGTCCCAATAAAGGTAAATAGTGACAATTCGGGGACCATCGAGCATGTTCCATGTATGCTAAATCTTGTTGTTCCCACTGGTGAAGTGACACACCACAACTAAAGCACTTCATTTTATCCCCTTCGCCCAAGTAGAAATATCCGGCTCTGGCTATTTCTTCGGGGGTCGGTCCTTCCAGATATTTAGGCCATTTTCCTTTGAACGATTGAAGACGATTTTCAAAGTCGCAGTATTCAGGCAAACGCACAGGGAACGAATATTCGTCTTTACAGGTTCATTTCGATGAGTGTAGGGTGACATGGACAGGAGTTTGCTCAGTGTTGGATGACATCCGTAGGGTGGTAGACGTGAAGGTTGACATCCACAATGAAAACCAGTAAAGAGTCCACGATGACGAGTGGCATCACTTTCGCATCTGTCAGGTTTGACACGCACTGAATCACTTTCTATGGTAGGTGTAGTGGTAGTAGTAGTCAGTTCCCATGATGCTTTACTGCATCACGCTCATTGCAAGGCATATCACCGTACTCCACTGCAAACTCCGTTACGCAATTACAATGGTAACCGCATGGACACTTACAGTTTCCTTCCGGACAATTTCCGTCGCAATTCATGGGTCTTACCCATCCACTACTAGTCACACTATGGGGAGGTAAAATTTTTTTACAATCCTCGAACTTAAATGATGTCTGTTTTAAAGGATTCATCTTGTTCGCTTGGTCTTGGTAGTGATAATGAACTATCGATCTTGCATATTGTCCCTTTTTATATGCTGACCAATATCGATGTGACCGTATAACAAAATGAAGTGGTTAGGAAGCCTCACTCGCTTCTGGTACACGATTTGATACAGTTTTTCCAAGGGTCGACTGACAATTTGGTGAGTGTGTAAACGTACAATCGTATGCGGCTCGTAGGTGGTCACTTTAAAGTTTCCATCCTCTCCAGACTGCAAGGCTTCTTTCAATACCCCAAAGTTTACCACTCGACTGGTGCGATAATTGAAAGCCAATCCTTTCACTTTACACTCCGTATGCACTTCTTCTTGTTTGTTCCGGTATTCGTAGCCGTAATTTGTAGGACCGCCACTAACAAAACTTAAAATCTTCTCGTTGGGGTGTTCGTCTGTCAAGGCTCCTAAACGGTCTCCTTCGATGTCAGGGTAACGTTGACCCGGGCGATCGATGTAGATGCAACTGTCGTGTCAAAGTACAGGACACGATCACCTAACAGTTCTAAAGCTTCGTACAACTTTTAGCGAGCATGGGATGTCACGTAAGCTGCAATGATGACATTTCCAAATTCGTCGGCTTGTACAAAGTCCACATCTTCATCGTAATTGATTAAGATCAAATCCTCGTGAAAGACGTCCACGTGTTTCATGTATTTGGTTTTGTCGTGAATCATCTGGAAGTAACGGGAAGGTTCTGTCAAATATTCCGTCTTAGGTAAACACGGTCGTTATGCCATTTTGTCCCACAAGCAATTGAACATTATTTTGGCAAACGATCGCCTGCATTCGTTTTTCTCGATGTGGTCTAAAGTGATGCCTTCTTGTGCCCAGTATTTCTCTTTGAATGTCTTTTGGTCTTCGGGTGTTTGACACCAGGAAGGATAGCCGCTGGCTATTTGTTTCAGTTTCAAAATGGCATCCACGTAGTCTGCGAAAATGCCTTTCTGAGTTTGGTCACCCTTGTGGTATTTCTGTGTCTTGGGAAAGTGGTAAATTTCGTACACTTCTAACAGTTGATATCCCAGGTCCAGAGCCTTGAACAATTCCACGCTGACCCAAGACGCGTTCTTCCTGAGTGTACTGACAAGCCTGGTCTTGGTTGCACGTTTCGGCACAAGTACGGCACAAAGGAAACATCAGTTTGCCTTGGCAATGGTGAGGTAACACGGGATGGTATAAGTCGGTGCGAGGCAAAACTTTGCACTTGATCAAGCCTTCGTATTGTCGAATGTTGTCCAGGTCAATGTGTTCCGTCAGCAATTGCGGGTGCCCTGCAGAAAAGTGACAATATCTGCACACGTAAGGATACAGTGAGCACACGTCCAAGTATTTGAATTCTTCTCCTTTCTCATCGTCAGCGTGGTACAACAAACAGGTGGCATTCGTCCGTCCTCCGTACAAACTGTCCCACTGGTTCAGGGGGTCCATCAACTTGTAACTTTCTACAATGCGTTTAAACTCGGGATCGGTTATCAAACGGTGATCGTACTTGTGTTCCCACATCTCCATCACTTGGTATCCTTGCTGTTCTAACTTCAAGCGCCGCTGACAAGTGTCCTGGTACAAGTCTTCCATGGTTCGTTGTAAAAACTGATTTTTAGTGTCACGTTCAGGGTAGCAGAGGGGACATCCGTAAAATAAGCAACCGTTAAACTCGTAGACGATCTTGGGGTTTTCTAAGTCTCAGCCATCCACTGAATACGTTCCTATGGTCTTTTCGCCTCCTCCGTTGCGGGCGTGCTGAATCCATTTGTCTTCCTTGTCGCACAAGTAATGTAACCAGCGTAGGACTTTGACCGAGTATTAACGTTGGACAAAGTTGGTCGTTTGAAGGCTGATGACAGCCAGGGTGTTTTTGGGCATGAATCGTTGACGGTGCACTAAAGAACATGCTTTGGAAATGGTGCAAGCTTCTTTCAAATGATCGACCCCTCCGTGTTCCATGAACAGTTCTCGAAATATTCCACAGCAACGCCGTAAAATGTCCACGTCGGAAGGACAATACTTTAACATTTCTTCCTGAAAGTCGAAGGAGTTTGAAGCGTGAGCCTGGTACCAACAGTAGAAAGCTTCTCGTTGTTCGGCACGCATGTTGTCGGGGTCGTAATCGTGAGCCTCATGCAAATTGGGTAGAACGGCGTGTTGATTGGCTTCGGTGTTGAAAAAGTGTGGAAAAGAACATTTGGCCATTTCTTTCATTCCAAACGTTTCAGGCAGTCGACTCAAAGGCATGGCCAAATAGCTCATCGAATCTTTAAACTGAACTTGCCCCACTTGCGTGGAAATGATTTTGGTCCCGTTCAAAGTCACTTTCGGACGTTCGGTGCCTTGTTCCGTGTAGTATCTCAAAAGAAACTGTCCATCATATCCCGAGAAATTGTGAGCCATCACTGTGGCATGACGATGACAATCTCCGTAACGTTAGATGTACTCTTGGTTCCACATATCGTCTATGGGGTCTAAGATCCATTGGGCGAAATCGGACAGTGTGTTCGGCCCCCGAAAGATTTTTTCACGTCCTCCAGGAATCTTGCTGCAGTGAGGGCAATGACTAAAGATAGGCTCTTGGATACACTTCTTGCACGCTTGGTGAGCCACACAGAAATTAGGAATGTGAATGCCGGTCTCTTGCATTGCATTCGAAATCGAAAAAGATGAAATTTTCTTTCTTCTTGAGGTCATCATCTTCCTGTTGTGGTTAGTATTTTTGAATGTAGCATTGGTGTTATAAGTCCACGATTTGGTGACAAATGTGACATCGTTTCTTTCCTGAACATACGTGTGACTTGGCATTATTGGTACATATACCTTGTCCACAAGTAGGACACATTCTAAGCAGTTGACTCGATTGTTATAGCCATAGTCACATTTCTCACAGTAATAACCGTATCCCAGGAATCCAGTGATATTGGTAATGGTATCGAAAAGTTCATCGTGATAATAGACATGAATGTATTTTCAGTCTTTGAAATCTTTGCCTCGAAACAACAGAGGTCCACGCACTTCTTGAGGGTGAACTTTCAAGGTGCACCGTGGAGCTAGGACATCTTGCAATTTTTGCATTTCAGGAATACCACAGGGTGTGTCTTTGGACAGACCAGTTTGTTGTAACAGGACTTGTGCTTCACTTCGTTGTTTGGCTCGGTCCGATTTTCGAATTTTCTCCCAGACCCATTTCCATTCTACCGTGTCGTTCTTGTCGGCATACGTTCGTCCCACCATGATAGCCCTGGCTAAACACATCTGGTCTTGAGAATTGTTAATTTAGACGAGACTACGCTTAATGCTGCGAAGGTCGTTCACCAGTAATACTTTTCTGTGTTGTCCGGTCCCCATGGGGAGAAAGACGTGAGTCATAAACAGTGTCGCTTTTCCTTCGGTGATGTGAAATTTGTCGTTGGATTGTTGCACATGTTGCACCTTGTCCATGACTTTGGAAGGTGTCAGTTCTGCTGGGTTGCTAAACTCGATCCAAACAGGTGACTTCAAGTTGTCGTGATGAATGGAAAGTCTCAAGCGATCGTCTTCTTTGGCTTGACATTGGCGTTTCAGTGTGGTTAACAAAGAATCCCACACCTCGGTGATGAAGCCCTCTGCTTTCTCCGGTGGTACATTGGGCTTGAAATTTTTAAACTTCACCGTGTAGGTGTAAGCCGTGGTTCTAAATTTCCTAGAGGAGGGCGTTTCCGTCTCTCGAATGTGATAGTAATTTTCAGGGTTTACTAGGGGTGGTGAACTTTGGCTGAGTGTAGAACCGCTGGGTCTGAATTCTGGTTCACTCATATCATCTTCAAAATCACTGGCATGAATCTGTGCCAAGACTTCAGCTACTTTACGAGGCGATACATCACGTTTCTGCCTCTTACTTTCTTCTTCTTTCTTCACGAATTTATGCGATCGTTTCATCTTGACTGCGAAAAGTCAAATGACTGCATTTTAAACACCATGGGTCACTTTATATCCATGGCAGACCAGCGTATATATAAAGGGTGTGTGTCTTGCCTTCCACTATCCATTTCACTCTCAAACCGAGGAGAACGATGGAAGAGCCTACACAGATCGAACTTTTGATCATAGAAGTCTAAATACTTGATATATATGTAAGAAGAAAGGCCATTGGTCTTCAGAGTGTCCAGACCGTCATAAAAGCAAAACAGGTGCTAAAAGAGACAAAAGTCAAGATACCTCTTAGCATTGTCAAGAAAAAGAACATTGGTCTTCAGATTGCCCTAAGAAACAACAGGAGCTAGAAGAATAGATGGGTTCAGAACAGGAAAAAGAAGAGGTACCCACCCCAAAGGAAGAACCTAGACACGTTCAGAAAGAGAAACATGAGAAGAAAAGAAGACGAGGAGAAAGTGAGGAAGAAGTGGAGAAAAAACCTGTGAAAGTGAAGAAATCTAAAAAACAGAGAGAGTGAAGACAAAAAAAAGAAAAAAAAGACTATGAACTTTTTAAAGTGTTATTTTGTGCTGTGAATTGGGTTGTAAAATTTGGACCAGAATAGACCAGGCATAAAATGTAAGTGTCTCTTGGTTTTGACTTTTTTAGAATAAGAACCTACACTCACACACTCACTCAAACATTCACAGACGTACATGATGGGTAAAAAAAGGTTTTTTGAGTTTTAATTTATGTTGGCAATTGAAATAATATCTCTTTTCAAGAGAGGTGGGTGGCCCTGAAAAGGGCCTTTGGGTATTTGTTTGTTAAAAAAGACCTCAGGAATGGGACAAAAATAGCTTTAACCGCCTTAAGCCTTTGCCACGACCAAGGCCTATTTCTGGACTGCCTCTTGTCGATGATTTGGTAGAAATCACTACGGGTGCTACGGCAGGTGTAGTCACAGGGTTGGGTTATTTAGCTCGGGAAGGTCTTTTTCTCTTCGGTCGTAATAAAGAAGTCTGATACATTTGTTTCGACTTCTTAACTCTGCTAAAATGTCTAAGAGTACCGTGACCGTTTGACTTTTACTGTTCTCTTTCTCTCTTAGACATTGTTTCTTTTCTGCTTCTTCTTCCTATCGTTTCCTTCTTGCCTCTTCTTCCCGCTGTTGTTGAAGAAGAAAAACTTGTTCTGCTTCCTTTTGCTGCTGTAAAAATTTCTCCAATTCTTCTTTATGTCTCTGTTTAAAATCTTCCACCTGTTGTTAAGAAGGAGAAGATGGCGAAGGTACTGGTACCGGAACAAATTCTTGCGAAGAAGAAAGAAAATAGACAAAATCCCAATTAAAATCAACCTCTTCTGGAAGTAGGCCTGTGTTGACTTGGGTAGTCGCTGCTATTCCATCGATTCTCGTCTCCACAGCCGGTGCATCCCAATTCATCGTCTTCTTAGTTACCGTCACGATTAAAAACTGTGTCGCATGGATTGACTGCGCGCAGACGCTAGGGACGCTATATAGTGAATGTGACGTCACAGACTGACCTCTTCGGATTGGACGACTGACTCCGTGTTGTGATTGAATTTTGTAACGCGTGTTTGAATTGGTGAATTAAATCAATGCGTTTCGATCCTCCCTTCCCCTATAAATAATCGCAGTTCACCGCATTCCCTTCACCTGTTCTCGTCACAAAATGTGGACCAACGTAGAATCCTCTACTCTCGTATCTTCAATGCTGTTCCGTACGGACTTACCCATGTATGTGAAATCATTATGGACCATTGTCGGGATCACGGATACAAGACCTTTGCGATGTCCTCTATGTTAACGGAATAATGTTAACATAAACCCGAAGGCCCTTTTCAGGGCCACTCATATGCCTCGAAAAGAATTGCTTTTTTACCTCGATTTTAACAAAAAAAAGTTGTATAAGTCTTTGTCTATTGTCTGTGCTATATCTGTACACCCGCTCTTTGCTCAGTACTGTGACGTCACCTCCACTAGTTGCAACATTGTTACCAATCTCCCCTACCGTGACGTCAGACGCTATACAGACTCCACTTTCCCTTGTCCCTATACAGGCCCAATATTCCCCATGTTCAATTCCCATTTGTGCTATACAGGCCCAGGGTGTTTTTCCTTCTTTGTTCTCATTAGCCCCCTAGCGCCCCACTATACTACTATTATTTCTGAAAACAACACATTTGAGATAGTTAGACCCACAATCTTGGTTCTGTACAGTGCAGGTCGAAGGAGATTCATATTCGTATATTTCCGTCGTAAATGTGTTACTCAATCCATTTATCACCGTCATCTCAGCGAACCCGACCGCCGCATCCGGTGCGTGCAGTTCTGCAGCCTCCATAGTGGCTGGATTCTCGGGGTAATCCGTCTCAATATTCACTCCATTTCTTTGAGATTTTATTCAGAATACCTCCCAGATATAGTCTATAAATGTGTGGTGGCTCCAGACAGCCAGGTCTAATGCAGACGTCTGTAACAAGGCCATCTGACCGTCAACCCCTCTGTGGATTCCATTGTGATGAAACTCTAAATCACTCTGTATGCCTGAGTCGGCACCACAGATATCTCTCATTCTGGTCATTCTTGTCACGTTAACAGTCGCTTCATCAGTCATATGTGGTCCATCCGCCCCGATATTCCTTATAAACGGACCAGCACAGGTTGACCATTCACTTCCCAGAACTCCACCGGACGCTTCACTGGATCCTGTTCCTATAAGATGATCGGTAAATAAAACAGTGCTGGTTGGTTGATCCATCCTCTCCTCTAGACGTGAGTCCCAGTAAGGGATTGTCACCTCTGCAAACTCGGGGCCCTTAGCTCTTAGCATATTTTCATACCTAATAATAAATAGATAAATACATAAATAAATAAACAGGTACTTGAATCAGATGAAACTAATTTTAAAAAATATGTTGGCGATGATAATTTATATATCATACTACGGTATTGAGATTTAAACGTTTTATGCACAAATGAACTGAATTGGAATCGACATCATTGAATAAATTCAATTAGGAAAAGAAATGAAATTAAGTCAAGCTGTATTAAATCTAAATCAGTGGAATTAAATATTTAAAATTATTGCATCAATAGGGAAACTCTGTGCTAGCCGAAAAAGTTGTATCTTCCGTGGGCTGAGATAGACGTAATTCCCGTGTGAAATTCTGCCAGTGCCTAGTAAACGTTAGGTGCTGTGGTCTGGAATGAGAGGGTTTAAACTTGAAGTAAATGCTAATATCGATTAACGTTTTAGGCTTTTATGAAATTGCACTTCTGTTACATTAAAATTGTCAGAGAAAAGCACTCTTTAGAAGTATCTGGAAAATAGCCACATTAATATATATCTTTACTCTATAATTTCTTCTTTCTATTAGTATTATTCGTCATCGTCCTATCTGTACCAGTCTGAACAATATCTTTATTATTACAAGTAATATTGGAAGCGGTAATAATGGTTATAGTAATAGTAGTAATAGAGGTAGTTGCTATATCAGTAATTTCGGCTTGAATCTTTACCACTAACATCTTTATTATTATTATTATTATTATTATTATTGATGTTTTTACCGTGTTGGCTTTTGCTGCTCTAACGGCCCGGAAGTAATGATCAAGTTCTGTCTCAGACAACATTCGGATCTCCTTTCTCTTTCTCTTTGGTCCACTAGAAGCCGCTTGTCGCTTAACGCGACCAGTACGATGGACCGATTGCAACACTCGATCAGAAAGATAATGTACAAGTTGTCTTGTCCCAGTAGAAGCGTTTCTACCACCATGAACAATATTGTCATGCTGCCATTTATATACGTTTGTACACCATGACTGAATGGCATTGGACGGTATATTCAACCAGGACGTTTTCTGATGAGCAAAGTGAAAGTTCCATGCCGGTTCTTCAGGGACTTCTGTTGGCTCCACTGTTGTTCTGACATATGGCACCAGGATGATTATGACCACATGGAGAAAGAAGCATGAAATCATTCTGAAATGAAGAAAAAAATTTTAAAAAATTTTTGTCACGTATCCAAACTTCATCACCTGCCATTTACTTGGATTTCAACGCCATTCAATGTATTTACCATGTGTTGGTAACCTTTTCGACAGCTGCAGCATGTCGATGCATTATTATTCTAATTTTTGAAATACGCGTACATTGTAAATTACCATAGTCACTTCAAAAGACTTTCGTATTGGTAAAAATCCATTTAAAAGTGGAATATAATAATGGCATTGCTGAACTGATGTCAGTTCTTCAAATGGTACCTCTACATATGTAAAGATGGTACACAAGAGTTTTGTTTAAATTCAGTTGAATTGGTGTGGTATGATAGAGGTCCCGGTTAAATAAATTACTATATAACACTTGAAGTTGCATAAGGTATGCCAGTTAAAAGCATCTAATGCTTACACGATTAACCGTCTATAAAAAAAAAAAAACATTATTTCCAAGTTTCATTAGCATATTTATGTTTAAAAACAACTGCTAACCTCTCAAAAATATTGATGAAGTGAATCATCAACATCAATTTAAGCTGTTTTGTACTGCGTCAAGTGACAACATTCTTTTGGTCTTCAAAAGATATAGAAATATAATAACCTAAGCAGTCAAATTTATGGAACTGAGATTTCTAAACAAGATTTTGGAATCCATCTCGTTAGCACTCAAATATATCGAAATGCTACGCATGGATAGATGACAGCAGCGGTGAACGTTACGTGGAAGATAAAGTATATCAGTCAAATGTGTGTGTGTGTGTGTGTGTGTGTGCTTTGGATTTTTAACGTAGCTTTACTATTATTTTAGTCATATCGCTACGATGTCATCTGTGTAACAGTTTATAGTGATGTCTAGCACTTGGGCATCATGCTGAAGACATGTAGCATGATGTCCCACCCAGTCACATTAACCTGACACCAGGCCATCCAGTCACATTATCCTGACACCAGGCCGTCCAGTCACATTATCCTGACACCAGGTCGTCTAGTCACATTATCCTGTCACATCAGTGAAATAATATTATAGGCTAATACAATGCTTACCTTTCTTTGAAATTTCACTCTCATAAAGTATGACTTGACTTAATCCACTTTTCACTTTCAAACTGTTTTTGTTTCCTTTAAAGTTATAAACAATCTAACTGCAATCGCTAATTCAAGTTGCAAAATGCCATCGAAATATATAAAGTTTAGTCCACTTAAATTTCCTCCAACATTTATGTGTTACGAGCCCAAGCTGGTTTGTCCAGATCTTAGATTTGGAGCAGAATATATTCCTCCCCACATGTAGCGGGAAGTCCAAGAATCAGCCAATAAAATAATTGTAAGCTTAATATGTCATAAGTGAAAATTTATTTTTCATTCCATTGGACTAGTTAGACCTTAAAAAGTTAATAGGGGTATTACGCTTAAAGAGGTTACTCTCTTGATAGATTATAGTGTTTGTATGACACAATCATAAGGACCAACAAATCATAATGGGACATAACAGGACGCAATGCTAATTTGATTCTGAAGTGTTTGCTTGTTGTTTTTCATCATTACATGAACTCTGCTAAAAGATATCATGGTCTATAATACTATATGTTTGGACCGAGACAGCGTCAGAATGTGGCTTAAGTGGTACAGTGAGAATATTTTTTGGTGTGTATGTGCGTTAAAGCTAAATTATCAAACAAAGACATTTTTGATCTACTCAAGAATTTAGATGCAGAAGCTTTATGTATGTGTGTGTGTGTGTGTGTATATATATATATATATATATATATATATATATATATATATATATAAGCATTGGCACCAAAGTTCTTGAGTAAATAAAACTCGTCCCTCTCTCTTTCTCTTTACCGTGTGTATATATATATATATATATATATATATATATATATATATATATATATATATATATATATGTATATATATATATATATATATATATATATATACTCTAGGTCTTAAATTCAGTACCATAAGGAAGTGAAGAAAAAAAATTTAAACAACATCTAGTAAAATAAAAAAAGTTATTTATTTCTCTACAATGCAAAATGAAAATTTAAGAGACATTTCCTGTATTCTGAATAAAATCCCAAATAATCTTAAAACCTTTTGACATGTCCAAAAATACATATGTTGTTCTGAATGAATACCAATAGCTTTGAATATCCCGATGTAGCACAGCGATGCAATCCAGAATGTCCTTCAATGAGTTAGCGATAGTTCTAAAATAATGTGATATTCAAAAGTCTGTGAGCATTAGCTACTTCCCATGAATAATTTAAATAAGCAATTCCTCTCGAATTATATCTGAACACAACTGTAAACGCTGGTACCAAATGGATTTCAGAGACTGCTCTAAGAAAGGAAAGAATTAGTTGCATGATTCACGCCATTTGTATGTTCTTGAACCAATATTTCACCAAACCCTAGATCACTTGCACCAGAATACATTTTAAATAATTGACTGAAATATGGTGCTAAAAGAATTGGAGCACTTTTAAAAATGATCTATAATTTGTTGAAAGATCCTTTGAATTTGTCAAACCAATCAAACTTGGCTTTCTTACTCACCAAATTTGTGAAAGGATCGGCAGTTGTGGATAAATTCGAACCAAACTTCCGATAATATTCAGCCATACCAAAATATCTCATAAGTGACTTGTAACTAATAGGCACATAGGAGTTCAAAGACCGCCTATACATTAAATTCTACAGCTTTAGATTGACATTGTCCCATAATGTGTTCTAAAAATGTGACACAAGAACGGCAAAACTCATCTAAACATACATGAAAGAGTCGATCCAAGAATATCCGAATGGTTTCCAAATGATATTTCCAGGTCTCATTGTAGATGGTGGCGTCACAATTATTTTAGACCAGCTAATGACATGTTCATTTAACGCTTTAATGTTGACGCAGAAATTTTAATTACGAATGACATCATTTTATACTGATGAAATATATCTAGAGTTGCATATCCCAAGATTTCTGTGCTCTTTCCGTGAGTGGAATTTGCCAGAATGATTTTGAAAGGTCAAATGCGGTGATACATTTTACATTTTCAGTAGTGACGATGCAAGCATCATTTCTTGGCAATGGAAATAACCGCATTTTAATGACACTGTTTGCTTTTCTTAAGTACACATGCGGAATGTATTACCCGGTTTTTGCACAAGAATACATGGTGAATTCTAGTTACTTTTACTTGATTGTATGAAATCATTCTCGTGTACATAGCGAATTTATATTTTAAAATATTCCTGTTTCAGAGGGTTCGTCCTGTGAGAATACTGTTTCACAGATGTACAATCTACAATCTCGACGTCATGACAGATTTTATTTATTGGAACATCAGGAAACAAGAGATCATATTCACATAATAACTGTTTTAGTTCTCTCCTTTCCTGGTTTTTTAGATGTGAAAGTTTCTGGTCGAGATTGTTTGTTATCACTGACTTCCGAAGATTGAGTAAACCAGAGTGACTACAGTCAGATTGTATACCATCGTTGACGTCCCCACTGTGCAATTAAATTGTTCGAATAATTAATCACGTCATCGTTAGATGATAAAGTTGTTTCTATTTTTGAATCCCAGAAGTGTTAATGATATAATGTAAGTCATTTACTTTCTTTCCAATGGTATAACGACCCGAAAATTTGGCACGAAGAGGGTTTGGAGGTATGGGTACGAGAGCCAGAACTTTATCAGCAGACTAAAAACTCACTTCCTGTGTATTTCTGTCAAATCTTAATTTCATTTTTGACTGAGTGAAAATTAGTTCTGGCTACTTGACAAGCCTTTAACAACCTTCATTTGAAATTGGACATAGATGATCTTCGAATCTTCCTTTGAAAGAAGTTTTAATAACCTCAATGGCCCAAGAACAATACAAAGGTACTAAATCCCAAAGATTTGTTAACTGATTCCTTAATTGCACATGAACACTCTCATCCGAGTCCTTTCCGGTATCAAAATACTATGACCGAATCATATTTTTACATGTCTGATGAAATCGTTCCAAATCCCATGGACATTCAGGGTGATATACAGAATAATTAAACTATTAGATGCCTAATTAATGAATAACTACGTTGGAAACCTCCAGACATAACCTTTGACCCTTGATCAGACTGAAGAGGTTTTAAGAGATCAGCAAGTGTAAAATCAAAGTGTGCCAAAGGTTTTATAATGGGTTTTGTTTCAATATTTCTCAAGGAACTGCATCTGGAAATCATGTTGACGCACATATTAAGGTTACCTGGCATGATCTTAGGTAATGGACCAAAACAGGCTACCATTATTCTATTAAATGGTTCGTTAAATGCAGGAATAGGTTGCAGATGAGTCTTAGGTATGATCTAATTGGGTTTCCCTACCATTTGACAAATGTGACAAGATTTACAGTATTTAGAAATATCACTTTTATATTTCAGCTAATAAAAATTATTCAAATATTGTGATAAATCTTATTGACTCCTAAATGTCCAGCCAAGAAGTTTCTAAGAATTTCCTGTCGATATGACATCAGATGTTCAACTTGTTAGATCACACACGGCTAGTTCAAGTGATCTCCGTTTTCTTATAAGGAACTTTTTTTAAGTAACAAACTGGGAGTTGTGTGGCTTCATGTTTACTAATATCCATCTAAAACAAACAAAAATCTCAGAATATTGTTTCTGTTCGACAACGAATGATTATCTTTGTGATCCTAATTAGAATAAAGAGAATGAGTTGCAAAAAGAGAATCACTGTGATCAATATATATATTGATTGATCAATACCAGGAGCTAACGTGGCCTAGTCAAAAGAATGACGAACAAATTGTGCCCGCTAAAGGAATAATTTCCTGACCAACATCTTTCTCAAGAGCCATTTTTCAGTGAATCAATGTGTTGGTCCTAGTTATAGACGAATACCTTCTATAGGTAAAGACATCACTCCTCCAACAGTCAAGAGTCCTGAGACTAAGGTTGGTACCAGATTGATACAATGGAGAGGACTACTAACAAAATGCACTCTACTCCCTGAACATGGACACTTTCACAAGAAGAAAACCTCTCAGACAACGGAATAGTACCTGATCATAATAGAATCTAAGAAGCTCATGTGTCCATTAATAGTCTAAGAGGAATAGGCTTCGTAAAATCATTCATATGTAATACAGAACATTCTGTCATTATTTGTCCGTTAGTCTCCAAAATAGAAGCAGACCGTGTTTGGGTTTGTTTTGCTTCTTTTTTTATTGGTTGTTTTTTTTACTCAATAAATGTATTGCTTTCAGTATAATACAGCGTCCTTGACCTCTTTGAAATAAAAGCATTTGGAATAGCTCTGTCTTTCTTGTTCAACCAGTAGCAGTCAGAATTGGCCTGTTCTTTTTGCACCAAATGCAAGCTGGAAGGCATAAGGTTTTCCGATCAGTCTTAGATATTTGTGTTTCTAAAGGTTGTGCCGGATTGAGATTTGGACGAACTCGTAAGTAGATTCCTTGCCACAAAACTGCTGAGAGGAATATATACTGTCCAGTGAAATAGTGTACGTTATTGATTAATCATCAGCTGTGTGAGCAACATTTTCCAAAGTTTCCACTTGCTCATTCAAGGAAGTTCTTGACATCACTATGGATGCAATTCTTGAACTCTTCAATCAATATTAGCTGTCTTAGTTTATCATAATCCAATAGTTATTTGTGACTGAGCGGCACATATCAAATATTTGTTCGTTATTGCTTGCATGGGTTTGTCCAGCCTCTGTTTTTACAATTCCTAAACGTTTCTTGATATGTCTCGGTTACCAGTCCATAAACCTATACTTCACGAGCTTTGCCAATTACTACAGAATAATTTGGAGTTAGACTTTGGTTTAATGTTGAATTTTATTCTAACGATGCTTAGAGAATTCATAGCTACAGTCAAATACACCTGCAATAGGACAGCTGACAACTAAAACTGTTTTGTTGCTATAGAGGTCAAGGACGCTGTAAAACTGCTTTGAACACATTGCCATTTGACTATATTGTGAAGTTGTGTGTGGACACATATTGTGACAGTGACGGACCCTGTTCTCAGTGGTACAAACAGTTGAGAGAATGATAAAGAGGAAGGGTACGGATAAATCTATAAATAATATGAAAGATAATTTGAATTTATTTCTGTCCACAGACCCAAATGACATACCAAGTTTTTGTGCATTGGATCTATCAAAGTTGCCAACTGTATCTTACAATTATGTGGACATGTCAATTTTATTGAAGGACATGAAAAATGTGAAACATTCAGTGGACATACTTAAGTCAGTCCAGGCGGAGACGTTATGTGCAATGCAACATTTATGTGAACAAACCCATCCATGTTCGACAGTCAAACTTAGACTGCCTCCCCATGTTGACAATTCTAACACAGTTCAGTCGGACATTGTACTCACTGAGAATTCATCTGCAAACCGAGGCTACAGTACAACAAATCATGAACTGAAAAGTCAACCATTTAGGTCAACAAGGAATACACCTGAACACAGTCATCCAAAAAAACAACTGTTACTAGTAGCACACGAGAAGGTATGCAATGCACGGACTAAAACAGCAAAGAGACTCGGGCTGGTGCATACCAGACCTGCTCTGCTATATGGGATACGCCAACAGAAATCCATTATAATAATAAATCAGATGACGGTGAATTAAGCCACATCACAACTGCCTTAAAAATAGTTGCATGTTCAGAAGACGCCAGTGATCAAGACGAGGATTTGGAAAACGATAAAGCTTTTGCTCAAGTCGCAAGTTCTCTGACGAACGACGACCTCTGTATGGCAGCATTTCCACATAAAACATCGCTCGCAAATCTGCATCAACCACGGCTTAATAAGTTTACGAATGTCCAATCCACACACCAGTTTCCAAGAAGGTGTGGAAGTGTTATCATAGGAAAGGCAGCGTCTTCAAATTTGCGTACAGTGTATCCAATGCGACAGCGGTGTATATTTGTGACAAGACTTGCCCCCGAAACGCAGGAATCAGACATTTCCTCGTATATTGAGCATTACTCTCGAGTTAAGCCCACCCAGGTGGAAAGGCTGCAAACGAAATTTAAGACATATGCCAGCTTCAAAATCACATGTGATAAGCCTACGCACAATGCGATGATGATCGTGGATGCGTGGTCAAGAAACACGTTAGTTAGAGACAACTATCAAAGTCGGACTTGGACCATCATAACCACAAATTGGACTCAAATATACATAATGGATTCTTTACGCATTTCTTTTTATAACTGTCGTTTATTAACAAGAAATATACAAAACGTAAGATATTTATTGGATAGTTCCGATATTTGTTTCTTACAAGAGTTGTGGATTTTCGACAGTGAGTTCGACTGTCTCTCATCCGTACACGACGAGTTCTATGGATCAAATCTTCTAACGATATTCGGACAGGTAGACCTTACGGAGGTGTCGGGGTACTATACCGTAGATCTCTCGCAAGTATTATAGAAGTACAACACCTCAATGAACCCAGATTAATAGGTATTACTATCCATACGGATGATTCCTCTTTGCTTTTTGTCAATATCTATTTACCTTGTGATCTTGCAGAAAATTCTGGGGAATTTGTAGATTATTTGGGCAAAATTAATTTTATTGTAGAAAATGCTAATACTCTAAATGCTTATGTAGTAGACGATTTGAATGCTAATACGCTCAAATCCACTCCCTTTTTTAATATGAACTTCGCCTATTTTATGACGAATATCGTTATATCATATCGGACTTAAAACTAATAGCAGACCACACAACAAAGTTTACTTTCGGCAGTGATTCACACAATACAGTGTCTTGGTTGGATCATTGTGTCTCTACACAGTCTGCTCATTCCGCTATAAGTGATATGAGAATACTTCACACCCTAGTAGGGTCCGACCATCGGCCTACTTTAATGACTATTAAGACTGATCTACTTCCCAGATTTGATTCTTGCCCCAGTGAACTCTTAAACTTGAAACACAACATCAATTGTTCAGACCTTACTTCTGATAAAAAACTGAATTATACACAGACATCTCCATTCTTATTAAGCAAGATTGAGATCCCACATTGTGTTGTGATCTGTAATGACCACGGCTGCAGTAACCAGGTGCATATGAAACAGATAAATGGAGTATACACTAATATAGTAAAAGATTTGTCTAACTCTGGCAATAGCTTGACTAGTAAATCCAACCGCGGTCACCGGGTTATACCAGGCTGGAATGACTGTGTCAAAGAACTATATGAATTTGCACCAAATGCTTGCCTTATGTGGCGTGATAACGGTAAACCTCGTCACGGCCATCTCAGTAACCAAATGCGCCAAACAAGAGCACAATTTAAGTATGCTCTTAGATTATGTAAGAAGGAGAAAGCAAAACATAGAGCAGACTCGCTAGCACAGAATTTGAAAATGTCGACCAACGTGAATTCTGGAAGCAAGTTAAACAAAATACTACAACAACTTCCAATAAACTACCAATCTGCATTGATGGGAACCATGGTCAGAATAATATATGCAACATGTGGAAAAATCATTTTGAAGACTTACTCAATAGTGTTCAGAATGAATCGAATAAGAAGCATGTGCTTTCAGCATTGAATACCCCTTCTGCTCATACTGAGGTAATCACATTATCTGAGATCCAAAGTGCAATTACAAGACAAAAAGACGGTAAATGTCCAGGATCTGAATTTTTATATGTGGAACATTTTAAATTTTCAGATACTAGACTTCATTTGCTATTGATGATTTTATTTAATTGTATGTTTGTGCATCACTTTGTACCAGATGATTTCACAAAAGTTACAATTATACCGCTACTAAAGAGCAAAATTGGTAACCTGGCGGACAAAAATAACTACAGACCTATAGCTCTTACGACTATTATTTCAAAAATATTTGAATGCATCATACTGCAAAGATGTAAAGTCACAATCTCCGATAATCAGTCTGGTTTTAAAAAGCAGCATTCAACAGATTTATGCATATATGCATTTAAGGAAATTGTTAGCTATTATATAGAACATGGCAGCCGAGTGTTTGCATGCTTTTTAGACGCTGGCAAGGCATTTGATAGGGTCAGTCACTGGACGCTCTTTAAGAAGTTAATTGATATTAAAATACCTGTCTATATAGTTCATACTTTAGTTAACTGGTATGGCAAACAGTTGTATTGTGTGCGATGGGGAAGTGTAATATCCAGCGCTTTCCATGTAACCAATGGGGTGAGGCGGGGGGGGGGGTATTCTTTCCCCTTTTAATATATATATATATATATATATATATATATATATATATATATATATATATATATATATATATATATATATATATATATATATTCCCCTTTTAATATATATATATATATATATATATATATATATATATATATATATATATATATATATATATATATATAGATAGATAGATATATAGATATATATATATATATATATATATATATATATATATATATATATATATATATATATATATATATATATATATATATATATATATATATATATATATATATATATATATATAGACGAGTTAAATCGTAAGCTCGGTCAGTGTTACGTGGGGTTACGTCTGCCACCAAATACGTTGTTTCTTAACAATTTTAGTTTTGCTGATGATATGTCATTGATAAGTCCTTCTATCCCAGGTTTAAGAAAATTATTAAAGATATGTGAACAATACGCATTTGAGAATGATATCATCTATAATACAGAAAAATCAGTACGCATGGACTTTCAGCCAACTTCTTTCAAATTACCATCTCCTCCCCCTGTACAGCGTAACGGCAATGCTCTTACATATGTCAACAGATATACGTATTTGGGTCATATTTTGAAATCCAATCGGTCGGATAATGAAGATATGATGAGACATTTCCGATTTGTGTGTACTCGAACAAACATGCTTCTATGTAAATTTAAGAATTGTTCATTGAATATCAAAATTAGATCATTCAGATCTTGTTGCTGCACTATGTATTGTGCTCCTCTGTGGACAAATTTTAGTGACTGTATGAAAAGAAAACTAGTTATTGGTTATAATAATAGTCTTCATTTTCTAATAGGTCTTCCTAGGTGGATCAGTGCCTCAACATGTTTGTAAATTATAATGTATTCAGTTTTGATGAAGTAATGAGAAAGTATGCTTTCTCAATGATGACAAGAATATATAATAGTAAGAACTGTCTATTGAAATCTCTTTGGAACTATGATATTCATTTAAGTTCTCATATTATTAGTAGATGGAACAAATTACTCTTTAAATGTGCCATTTAATTTCATTCTTAACAATGTATGGCACAATTCATTGTTGTAGATGTATCTGTATACTTGTATGTATGATATATATGTTCCTTTATGTTTGCAATGTTTTTACATTATAATTATATTTTAATTTAGAAGTATGGACTTTGTAGTCTGAAATAAAGAATTCTTATCTTATTCTTATCTTATCTTATAGGTTAGACGTAAGAGGTTTGCTCTGCCAACGAAATCATGCTCCGGCAGGCATCCGTCAAGATATATGTTTGAAGACTATTCAGGACTAGAACGTTAAGGTCTCAATGAAGAGCGTATATTCTGATTTTTAAGCATCACTCTAGTGCAGTTAGAGGTTGACTCTCGTAATGAAACAATGAACATTTCAGTCGACATAAATTATGCAACGGATTTGTGTTCACTGAAGGTGCACTTTAGCAAGCTTCTGACGAACAATTTACATTTTAGGAAGTCACCAATTACGACTATATGGTCTTAAAATAAGTAATAGAAAAGTGCGACAAGCAACAAGCTTTGGAAAATTCAACAAATAATTAATTTCTCTAAAGTACAAAGTGAAAATGTAAAATATAGAAACTTACGGTATTGCTAATTAAATTCCTGATAACCCTAGAATTACCTGCCTAAGTCCTAATGATTAAAGTTCTGAATAAACGCTAGTGGAAATTAAAATAAAATTCAACGCTGGATGTGTTGATATGCCTGCGATGGCCCGTCTAGTGGTGATGTGCCAGTAGCAGTTTGTTGGATCACAATAATTCATTTAAAGAATAAATCCTTATTTGAAATATTTCAGTACAACTTCAACTCTTTATTTCCAAGAATGCTATTTTTGAAGGGCACGTATTTCCAGAGAAGAATCACTTGAATTAAATAATTTAAATAAATAAAATTCCAGCCCAAATGAACTACTGAACACAACAATAACACAGCTGATTCTGCCTCAAGATCTTATAACACGAATAATTATTTTCTAGAAAACCAATATAAGATAGTCCTCTACCTGACCTCAGTTCATAATTAGCATTTTTTTAAAAATAAAACTATTATCCAATGGTTCATAATGTTTACAAAATAAAATCTTAGTAATAATAAGATGTATATTACTAGAACTGTAATATCAAATATTTAGTAAACAACAGGTAGACCAGGCAATTAATAGTTTAATGTCTTATTGTGATGGATGGTCTGCCATTTCAGAAAGGCAAAAGATCAAACAATCACTGCAGTTTTTCTAAAACACTTTCCGACTTAATATACCGTCTACCACAGTCCACAAGAAAGTGTGCATATCAAATAACCCTCAGGGGGTAGAAATTACCGAGCTCATCTCTACTGTTAAGCCGCTAAGACACAAATACAGTTAACTGAATTATGATTTATTTCAATTTGATCCAATATAATATTAGCGCCAATCCTTCCTGTTCTTGTGGATTTCCATAGAAAACAACCGTCATTTTATGTTTTGATTTAATCATATTTCATAACGCAAACAATGAGTTTTAAAACAAATTATCAGTAATGAATATGAAGAATCATTCCAATATACTTTTATTTGGTACCAAACTTTACACGGCAGAAATAAATAAAAAAATATATGCTATTAAAGGAAATACACAAATATGTTATAAAGGCAAAATAATTCACAAACATATGATTACTTTTTGTTCCATTATGACTACAGTTAAACCGTAACCACCGGACCACACCAAACAATAGAATTCCCCCTCTTATCCTTCCATTATCCCATATCATTTCATTTATATGTACATCAGCAGTCATGATTTTTATTTAGAACTCTTGCTAGCGTGATCGATATTTATGTTTAAAATTGAAAGGTAGTACAACTTGTTTTTAATCTTTACTTAATAATTAGTATGTTTTCAAGCAAGTATAGTTAGAAAGGTTTTAATATAAAGTGAAATTGGTATTCAGGTAAATACCTATTGAGGGGTTAGATTAGACAGCAAATATAAAGGACACAGGTTCTTAACTGGTGTGTGTTTACATGTTTACCTGCTTATCACTGTTTTCATTGTGTTCTCAGAAACCATAAATACACCGCTTACATGTCAGGCCACTGTGTGATGTATCATAATATTTATTCAAGGCGAATTTGCATATATCATTGTCGAGGAAATAGGACATGGTCAGATACACATGACACCTTTTAGTGTTTACTAATGAACATGTCTCTAAACATAATAATTTTATGTTTGCATTGCACTCTTGAGTAATGAATTAATACATGCAACTACAGCTCAGATAATGCATTAATAAATATATACTGCCAACGCCATTGTTTTCAGCATCACCTACACGGTCTTTGTTCCTGCCTGAATCTTAAACAGTATTTCAGTGAGATTGAAAGAGAGCAACATAAAAAACGTGATACATGGGCGAATTGCTGCTAAGATATTCTTAATCAGAAATTGGCGTAGCAAATAGAAAATATCTTGAAAAAATTTCCTACAGGAACATCAATAATTATAATGGATCCACAAATGACATAGTTGAATTAATTTGATTCAACGTGGGAGATTGCCATAACACAAATAAAAGTAACTCCGTGAAAACTTTAGGGTGCCGAATTTCAGGTTTAGAATGAAGTACCATGGGCGTATAACAAAAATTATATATCACCTTTCTTGAGATCAAACCTGGTCTTTAATAGAAATGTTGGTATCTCCAAGATTTAACACAAATATTCCCCGTTCGTTTGAGATGATAACCCAAACACCAAATCTTTAAGATTCCATTATATCAATGAAGTCTGAGATATTATCATGTCAAAACTGTAGTGTACGACATTTGGAACTAAACAAGAAGTCTTTATATCAACCCCTGTTGATTCTGAGAAAGTAACAGGATATAAGAAAATGGCTACCATGTTTTAAATTGATGGAATAGTTTCCGCGAATCCATGACTGAACGTGTCACGAAATAGTTTTTGTCTGTTGCTAAAACAGTAATGTTCTATTTGAACTGAAGATATATTACTCAAACACTGTTTATCATGAGGCTAGAGGTTTTCTTCTCCATGAAGATGTGGCTTCATCTTCTTCTTTACCCATGCCTCGAGTGGTCATAACGTATGCCACGGTTACATTGCTTCACTATTTGCCATGGCAACACTTTGCATACAGAAATCATGAATTTATGCATTGTTACTGCATGATGGGGCACAGTCCGGTTATTTTCCTTCCTCGCTTCAAATCCAACATGCGTTACTAACTGAACACAAATAAAACACACATCCGACAACTCTAACAAACAACACAAAAAAAACTGCCAACCAATCTACCCTTCTTTTTTTATTGTATAACTTTCGTCTTATTCCTCTGTTCCTCTTTCTAGCAACATTCATCAAAGAGCGTTTGTGAAATACGCGAAATTTTCAAAAAGCGAAAAAGCATTAGGGCTTAAAAGGAGTTTGTTTGTATTTTCGTGCAATATCAGCAAAACGATATATTTCGATGCCTGGTCACAATTCATAATCCTCTTATCTGAACGTTCAAAATATTATAACTTTTGTTTTGTTTTGTTATTTGTAGGTTTTTTTTGTCCCATTATAACTACCGTATCCAGAGCTCGATGATGATACATTTAAATCTTAAATTTTATCCACTTTTTCTCGTGTATTTATTTGACATCCTATATATCACTTTGATACATGTCCATGTATTTCGCAACGTTACATTCTATGCTACGGATCCCAAAGAAATCCTGGATCATTCAAAGTTGGTGTTGTCAAGAACCTAGTCTTCTAACAAAAGGTCACAACAAATATAACAAATAGTTCTGCTTGGATTCACACTTTTTTTTTCTTTCACATACATTTTTATTAATTCATAAAACTGCTTTACGGTGTAAGGCCGAATTTGATTCCGTTGTATATACGTTCATAAGGGAACGATTGAGACAGTTAAATATAAAACCTTGTAACAAAATATTTATCACTATGATTTTAACAAACAAACCTGCTGAAACATTTCTCTTCCAGGCACGGCTACTATAGATAGATTTTATCCCTTTGCAAGTCTCTGTCTTTTGATAGGTTTGTGAATTTTGTGTCCTGGTGGAAGATTGCGTTTTACGGGTGCCTGTTTGGTTGGCCAGAACCAGTCTGTCTGGAAGTCGCAGTTGAAAGCAATTAAGATGTTTTCATATTTGACTTGAGGACAGGTCTTATCAGTGGTGAAATCCCAGACGTCCATCACCGCATTTCCGAAATCTGTTCCGTATTGTCTCGGGAGGGCAGAGGTAAGTCGGACAGCTCCACTGCAGGGGCGGTATATTTTAGAATTCTTTGCCTTACAAACAGGTCTGCACACTCTGCCGCATGAGTCGGTAGCTTGAATTAGGGCTAACGTGCTTTCCATGGCTGGGTTCTTCACTGCAATGTAAGCGGTGGATACTGTAATAGCTATACGACGATCAACAATGGCGTACTCCTTATATATTCCGTCGTAATTAAGACCGATAGATTTGATGTAGATAGACGAGATCCTCTTATCGCCTTCTGAACATTTCTCATATTTAGCGGGCTGTCCGTTCTTTAAGTGTTGATACACGTTACTGTAAACGTTTGGAGAATAGATATCGTAGAATTTACTGATTTTACCTTTGTAGATTGGATAGGAACCATAGCTTGTGTACTCTGGAGGCCTTCGGTAGATGATCTTCACTGGAATGTAAACCCACTGACGGATGTCACTCATTCCGTTTAGACAATAGTGGTTTTGATAAGGCTTGTCTTCCCCGGTAAATAGCTGAGTTGTGGTTGGGTTCGGACACGCAGTAGGTGGTGGTGATGTAACTGGAGCAACTGTGGTGCGCGTGACCTGATTGTTTTCCCACTCGATTACTTCGGCCAGCGTTCTGGAAACGCAGTGGGCATTGTTACTGAAAATAACGCATTTGAGATATTTAGACCCACAGTCTGGGTTCTGTACGCTGCAGGTCGGTGGAGGATCATACTCGTAGATTTCAGCAGTGAATGTGTTACTCAATCCATCTATTACTGTCAACTCAGCGAATCCCAGATCCGCATCAGGTGCGTGCAGTTCTGCAGCCCCCATAGTGGTTGGATTTATAGGGTAGTCTGTCTCAATATTTACTCCGTTTCTCTGAGAATTTATTCGGAATACCTCCCATACATAATCTACAAAAGTGTGGTGACTCCAGAAAGCTGGATCTAATGCAGACGTCTGTAACATGGCCATCTGACCGTCAACCCATCTATGAATTCCATTGTGATGGAATTCCAAATCGCTCTCGATAGCTGAGTCGGCGCCACAGATCTCGCTCATTCTGGTCATCCTTGTCACGTTCACGATCGCTTCATCCGTCATAGGAGGTCCATCAGTTCCAATATTCCTTATGAGCGGACCAGCAGAGGTTTCCCATCCATTTCCCAGAATTCCGCCTGACGCTTCACCGGATCCTGTTCCCAAGAAACGGTCAGTAAATAAAACGGTGCTGGTTGGCTGCTCCATCCTCGCCTCAAGACGTGAGTCCCAATAAGGGATTGTTACTTCTGCGAACTCGGGACCCTGAGCTCTTAGCATATTTTCATACCTGGTAAATAAATAAACATATAATTGAATCAGATAAAAATATTTATAGCAAATATTCAAGTGACATGAAATTATATATCATATTACGGTATTGAGATTTAAACGCTTAATGCACATTGGTAAAGCAAAAAAAGTAGATAAAAAAACATGTGGATTTGCCCATGCGTTCTAGTACAAAATCATCAAATGGATTGAACTAGAATCAACTTAATAAATCCGGCCAGGAAATCAAATGAAATTTAAACAAGTCGTATTAAATCTAAAACAATGGAATCAAATATTTAAAATAATTACATCAATAAATAAACTCTGTGCCAGCCGAAAAAGTTGCACCCTCCGTGGGCTGAGATGGATGTTATTCCGGTATGAAATTCTGCCAGTGCCTCGTAAACGTTTGGTGCTGTGGTCTGGAAAGAAAGAATGTAAAGATGAAGTAAATGCTTAGATCGAATATTGCTTTATGCTAGGCATGAAATAGTCTTTGTGATACATTAAAACTATCCGTGAAAAGCGCACTCTGGAGGTCCCTGGAAAACAGCCACCGTATTCAAGATCTTCACTCTTTTATTTCTTCTTATTTATCATTATACTTCGCCATCATGTGATTTGTGCCATTCTGAATAGTAATATTATTGTTATTAGTAGTAGCAGTAGAACTTGTAATAATCATTAACAGTAGAGATAGAAATACTAGTCGCTGTATTAGTAATACCGGCTTTAATCAGTACCACCATCATCACTGTTATCATTTTTGTCATTATTATTATTATGATTATTATTATTATTATTATTATTATTGCTGTTCTTGTTGGTGTTGCTGTTATTGTTACCGTGTTCGCTTTAGCTGCTCTAACGGCCCGGAAGTAAAGATCAAGTTCTCTCTCAGTCAACATTCGGATCTCCTTTCGCCTTCTCTTTGGTCCACTGGGAGCGACTTGGCGCTTGACGAGGTCGGTACGACGGACAGAGAGATGCACTTGATCAGAAAGATAATTTACGAGTTCTCTTGTCCCAATAGAAGCGTTTCTGCCACCATGAACAATGCTGTCATACTGCCATTTATATACATTTGTACACCATGACTGAATGGCATTAGACGGCGTGTTTGACATGGACGTTTTCTTCTGTGCTACGTAAAAGTTCCATGTTAGTTCATCAGGGACGTTTGTTTCCTCCACTGTTGCTCTGACATATGGTAACAGGCTGATCATGAGCACAGAAAGAAAGGAACAAAAGCTCATTCTGAAACGAAGAAAGTTAAAAATTAAATTTATGAATATATCTCATTTTATAAACTTAAACTCGTGCTTTTTACTTGGATTTGAATGCAAATCACTGCATGTACCATTTGTTCGTAACAGCTGCATCATGTCAATGTATTATTTTTATTCTACTTTTCAGACATGCGTCCATTGTAAATCACTTGTTATCACTCCAATAGAACATCATTTTTCACAAATAACAACCTGTTTTAACCGGTGGACTCAAATGTCATTGACATTAGAGTATCAACAGATGGGTTTTCCAGATGTATAACAATAATGCTCCGGAGTTTCATTTTAAATTTAGTTAAACTCAGGCATGTTCGAAACATTTGCTGAATAAATGACTGTTCGACCATTGAATCTGCATGAGCTTTACCGGTTAAAAACCAATTAGCGCTTACATGATTAACATTTCATAAATATAAATATGTACTTTGAGAACTTCAAAGGCATATTTTTTAATTTTTTGTTTAAAAATAAATGCACACTTTAGGACCATATTGATGAATTTAAATATCAGTACCTTTTTAAGTTGTTCTCAATCGGGTAAAGAGAGAAAATTATTTTGGGCATCAAAGAAACATAAAAAGCTTTGTAGTCAAGGTTATGGAACTAAAATTACAAAGCAAATTCTAGAAAAAGATGACCATGGCACTCAAAGGTATCAACTACTAAGTGTGGATACATGACAGCAGTAGTGAACGTAATGTGAAGGTAGCATGTATAAGTGTAGGGTTACAGAACTTACCTTTCTTTGAAATTTTACTCCTATAAAATATATCTTCACTTAATCCAATTTCAAAAAGGTCTTGTTTCCTTTAAAGTTATAAAAAAAATCTATCTACGATCATTTCATTCAAGTCAAAGTGCCATCAAAATATGTCAAGTTTAGTCCCACTTAGATTTTCTCCGAAAGGTGTGTGTTATGAGACCTAGCTGGTTTGTTCTGATCACGGACTTGGAGCAGAATATATTCCTCCCCACATGTCGCGGGAAGTCCTAGACTCGACCAATCAAATAATCTGAAGTTGACTACCTCACAAGTAAGATTTCTTATTCATTCGATTGGACCAGTTACACCCTAAAATTTTAACAAGGCTATGACGCTTTAAGAAGTTACTGCCGTGATGGATTACAAACAATATGTGTTTGACATAATCAACACCAACAAATCATCATTACTTCTATAACATTTGCACAGTCACGTGGTTCTTTTCTTTGCTGGTTGTTTTCCATCACTTACATGGTCCTTGCGCAAAGGTTGACAATATATTACAATGCGATTTTTCGGATTGAGATAGTGCGACAATGTTATTTGAAGCCTTTAAGTCGTAAAAGAGAATTTTTATATAAACGCTTGATTATGAGACAAAGAAATTATATTTACTCTAGAACTACGATATATATGCTTTCGATATATATATATATATATATATATATATATATATATATATATATATATATATATATATATATATATATATATATATATATATGATGCAAAAAGTAATTAATTGTATTATCTTAAAATTATATATAATTAGATACTTTGTGCGATACTTCAAATGCTGATTCTTATATCCTTGGAAAGCCTTACATACAGGAATGCAAATAAATGTCCGATTCCCTATTAGTCTCTGGTTATAAAAAGCCTCTTCACATCACGAATGAGTCCTTCTCAGTTACCAATACTACGTTTAACTAATGAATAACAATCAGCTGATATGTACGCGTTCATCACAGGTACAAACGCTCAACACTGAGTCCTCACCCCATCCCCCAAAAGTCCGGAAGTAATATGCAAGAATTACTACTATTTGCCAGAAACTATTGAATGTAGTTTTCAAAATAAATGAAGTTAAGAATTTTACTGTTAAAAGAACTAATATGTATAGTACATTTGGAAGTGCTTCATATTTACAAGCAACCCATTCAAAAATAAAATCTGTCAATTTTTTGTAGAAATCAAGGAAAACCGATAAAGTACAGGTGCATATATTTTATATTACCATGTAATTAACCCTATAATACGTTTACTTGTTTTATTTTATTCCCTTCATCCTACACAGTATCGCGCGTAAATGTGTTTTCTTTTTTTTGGGGGGGTGGCATCAGACAGATGTTGCCCCCTACTTAACCCTCCCCCCCCAAAAAAAAAAAAGTGTTATTATGTGTTGGTGTTACCCACAAAGGTGTGTATGTTTGAATTTTTGGAAAAAAGAATTTGGATCAAAATTTTAGTTAACAAACTAAATTTCGATGGGGTATTTTTGGTACCCCAGGTGTTTTCTAAAGGGTTGTTCATCCGATAATGGGTTTGATTCTCCATATCGGACTTCCTTCCCTTCTTTGGTAGGTGCTCTTTGCCAGAGATCTCCTATGTCCCATGTGTGCTGTATCATGTGTGTATGCTATATAGTCTGTATGTGGGGACGGCAGGCTTCATCAAATATATCCCAGTTGTCTTATCATATAAGTATTTGGACGTTCATGAGTCAAAGATAGTCGTTATAATTTAGTTTAATTAATAATATTAATTTAGAATTTTGACGAGAGAACGGTGTACAGAGTCATTGAAATAAAAAGCCTAGTGTTTTTGTGTATGGTCATTTTGTGTCTTCCTCGTTTAACTAGTTCTATCATAATTGAAATAGGCTGTGCCCGAGTAAGGATCCACATTTTCTTAATTTCGTTATATTTCGCCTTTCTCGGGTTATGCCTTCTCATTTATTATTTATCTTTAACAGCTAATAAAGTTACGAAAAGGTTTAGGTGTAGAGTTAATCCCTGAGTTAGTATGGGTAATTTTTTGTTAGTTCCCGTGTTGATGTTTGTTTGTCCATTTGCTTCATGTGGGTTTTTCTGACACTTTTTCGCAAGCCTGTTCACTTTGCGTGGCGCCTTGTGACGTAGCCTTGCGACGTCTATACATCTTACTTCACTCACATGAAGGTTCCCTGTATCCCTCCTAAAAGAGAAAGAAATTAATGTACTTTATAATTTTTTTTAATTTATAGAAAATATGTTAGATTAGTATTTTTAATCTAGTTAGTTACCCTGTTAGTTTTATTTAGGTTGGTTAAACAAGAAGTTATAGTACCAATTAAAATGGAAAATTAATTAATTAGTATCATTTTAGCTTCAAAATTATTCTCCGGTTCTTAAAGGATCTTAAAAGTTTTACAAAACCTCCCGAAATAAAACTAGAGACTGGAAATGAGGGATAAAGTGTGGGCTCCAGCCCGCGCACTGGCGGTTGCATACCCCTAATGGGTAACAACCGAAGCCTCCCCCATCCCCCAATCAAAAGGTTTTTTAAATTTAGCAATTTCCTTTGAATGGAAACTGAAAATGGAAGTGATGGATGGAAAAGGGGCTCCAGCCCGCGCACTGGCGGTAGTATACCCCTAATTGGTTGTCGTCATCATATCATTTGGAAGATTTTTTTTATGCGGTACTTCAAAATAAATTTGTTCAACTGTTGATGCAAATCCATTATTGATATTTTAATTGTAGTGATAAAAATAAGAAAATACCGGAATATAAATACATCATCGACGTCATACTGCGAAATCCGTAAACACTCGACAAAGTGATCGCTACTGTGTTCAGAAATAACGTGGATATTTCCTTAGAGCTCACTTTAACGAAAGCGATAGGGGTAGCTTGCAAGCAACTTCTGTTGACATGAGAACGAAGAAAGTTATCCGATATCTGCATCGTTAAAATTAGATATGATTCAGACCTCATTCGAAGGCAACGTGTCTCATGTATGAGCAGCGCTTACTTTAAAAAATTGTTAAAATTATCACAATCCAAAGGATAGAAGATGTCTGCGACCAGATACGTCACCAACGTCATCATTAAAAACCGTAAGGATCTCAAGGATACCATCATCAACGCTTACCTCGTAAACATTGATATTTATGTTAATTTAACTCGCACTAAGGTGGCAAGACATGAGCCAGATCATGTTTTAATTACGGTACAACACGAAAAAAACTGCACGAACAAGGAACATTATACATAACCTACGATAATGATCTCATTATGAATCACAGTACGTATTGTATGTAGAGACTTTATAAAAAAATTAATTGTGATCCGCCTCCAAATATCGGTAAGTGTCTAAATGTGCGCGGGTGTGTGTTCCGGACAGACTTATATGCTGTAAAAGTCCACATTTTAATGAAAAGGTGACATGAGACCACAAATAGTCCATCAATATTAACACAGATTTTGGGAGGGGGATGTTTATAGTATTAGTGAGAAAAATAAAATTGGAACCATATGTGCTGCGACAGAAGAGGCGGATAATGTTCCGATCTTGACTTGACTCCTTCTGCCACCATACTCTGCCAGCTGAATGAAAGTAGTTCCGAATATGGTTCTCAAAGGGAGCAAATTGCCTCCAAGTTCCATTTTCTACTTGACGGAAAAGGAAGAAGGACCTTCAGATTGGATGAGAGTTGGTATAGTTGACTGGTTGAACTGGCACTTTAGAAACACAGCAATGATTACCGTAGCCTTTCAAGATTCAATATTATTTATGGGATATTTCCGTCCATTTTTTGGGGGTGTATGTTTGCTCTGAAACAAGTAATCTATAATCCCTTCTTTTTTTAATAACATTATTTTCAAACAAGTGAATCGATTCGTTTGGATTAATCAACCATTATTTTTTGGACTAATTGACTTTTGGACCATTGAATCAGCCTAACGAATCGTTGCTTTAGACCTTCTGACCACTGAACCTTGAAACAAGTGAAATTCGGGCTCTATAATTGTAACCCTATTCCCCTAACGATATTTTGCCACATTTGTGAGCAGCTCTACGCATAAAGCGCTAATAGGGTGACGTCAAAAATATGCGAGAAAATTACTTAATTGGTCATCAGTCAAAGTGGCGAACTCATGGACGTACGCATTACCAAAGCTATAGACTGTTTTGACTTTATTTTAGTCCTTTTACAACCATAAAGGATGTCTGAATTTTAAAAGAAAAAAAACAATTAGTTTTTACACTATCAATTTAAATTGAGATTCTGGCATTTGTATACGAGCTATTCGATGCAAAGTAGAAAATGATTACATTCTGTTTTCGATTTGCCTAGCAAATTTCAAAATAAATCAGCAAACATGTAGTGGTCAGCTATTAAGTTTTACGGATGTCGTCCAAAACAAGCTTAGAGGTGGAATCCGGAGGTGACCTCCTCCAGCCCCAACCATTATGTGCGGGTACCAGATGGCTCCAATGGTGATAGCGATGATTATTATTATTATTACTGTCATAATTACTGTCTTTTTTCTTTCTTTTTTTTTTCTTTAGATTACTGATAATTTTAACGGACTTGGGGGGGGGGGAAGATGGAACAATTAAAGAGGGAGGGGGGACCGGGGAGATGCCGGGTTGTTCCTTACCCCAGGGCTCGTGATCGCTCTCTACGGCTCTGGGTGATGGACTGTTGTCCGTCTTTCGTCTGTACGTATGCATGTTAAGTTATCCCTACTCATAAACCTCTGGGAAGATTGATTGCCTTGAAACCAGATAAACGGAAATGATAGTGTTATTGCCATTAGGCCTTGACCAGATATGTTTACTGTGGACATACTGTCGATTGTCTTGTTCAACCAGTTACGCGAGAGACATTTAAAGAATCTGTTGATTTAGAGTCTGGTCAAGGTGTGCATAGATGATTGCTAACAATAGGGACTGAATTTATTATTTTGTCCAAATTCCTATAAATCATATTTTGTCCAAATCCCTATAGATCAATAGATATTTTCAATGATTTTTCTTTTGTGTTTTGTGGGTTTAACGCCACTTTTCAGCATATGAAAAGCTATACATGACAGACAGTATATTTGGTTTAGGAAGAACCCTGACAAATCCCGGGAATAACCACCAAACCACGGGAAGTCAATGGCAAGCTTTCGTAAACTAAGTACTGAAATGAGCAAAAACCAACAAGTTTTTGTAAAATTCAACAATTTATTTCCTTTTAACAAAAGTGAAAATTTAAAAAGAACTTAGGATAGTGTGAATTAAATCCAAAATAGTCCAAAAGGTTCAATCACATGTCCTAATGAATAATGTTTTAATTAAATTCCAGCGACATTACAAATATGATCAAACGCTGAAGGTGTTGATGTGCCTGTAGTCTCGAATGTACTAATGTACTAGTGGCCTGAAGTGTGATGATGTTCACACAGTCTTTTGGTACATCAAAATAATTCAAGATGCCCATGTCTGAATTCACTATAACTCAAAATTAATGTTCTGTACAAGAATATGATTGAGCAGTTTGTAATTCATGAGAATACTAGTTTGAATAAATAATTCCACCCAAACAAAAGCTGAATACAATAACAAGAATGATTATGCTGCAAAATGGTAAGGCAAGAATGGGTAATTTTTTAAGTAAACAAGAATATATACCCCTCTACTTGACCTAAGCCACAATTGTCATTTTCTGTCAACTTAGTGGAATTTTCTATTCTCTTAGTTTCTAAGATCAGAATCAAGACTATAAATATGTTCACCAATAATAATGATCTGAATATTTAATTCACAATCATATGGACAATTTTAACAATATATTCTGCTGTTTATGAAACAGGTGTTGCTAGTCAGGTACACCATGAACTTAATTGTGGACAAGGTCAAGTACAAAATATAATTACGTATAACATGTAAACATTATAAAAAGCCAACAAATGATACAAATCATATATATATATATATATATATATATATATATATATATATATATATATATATATATATATATATATATATATATATATATATATATATATATATATTTCCAAGCTTATGAAAATCAGATCTGAAATATGGCCTCCATACTGTTAAATAGGTTAGCCAGTTACATGGATCTTGCTCATTATCGAATTACGGTACGATTTTGATGATAGAAACCCAGATTCCAGGTTTTGATGAATTGAATCAGAACATGGACTCTACAGTGGTGGCAAGTAATTGTTGACAAATGGATGTCCGGCATTACCAAAGCTTCCCTTCGACTAACTGCCAGGCGAGTTAATAAAACTCGGATATCTTGACAATTTTAAAAAATTTACCAGGTTTACTAAAAATCTTTAGTGTGGTATCATGAGCAGTCAATCAATGCATCGATCACCCAAACATGTTCAAAGTCTTGACCATTGAAAACTATATTCTAGATTTTATAAAAATCTTTTCAGAAATATAGCTTCCACATTGATACGTCATTTGAATCAAAGATCACCTCAATTATATGCTTGAATTCCACTCACTACTGTACTAATCCAATGACTGCATGATTATAAGCCCTTATTCTAATTAAGCAAATTTGGACCAGAAATATGGCTCTCATAACGGTAAGAAGCTGAGCAAATGAGATGTAAATTCACTTCATGAATTCAATACACTATTATGTTTAGATCTCACTCGTTATGAAACTTTACTGTCATTTTCAAGATATATTTCAAGTTTTATTATATTATTCACACACCCTTTTTTTGTATCCCCCTACTGATTTAAAATAAAAGGCATCAAGCACATAAAGAGTGATAACAGAGTAACCCAATCAGATACTAGATCACCTTATTAATATGCACAGACCTTGTTCATATTCAAAGTCTTCTGAGGGAATGATATTGTAAATTTATCTTCCAAGATTAATCAAAACTGGATCAAACAAATGACTTCTAGAGTGGTAACAACGTAATGCTGACTTAAATCATGCACAACGGACGCATTGCCATAACATAAGTTCACCAGAATGTACAACCATGTAAAGTTGCAAATCCATGAAAATGCAAATGCCATAAGAAAAGTTACTGCAGTATATAGTATCCCATTAACAAGACCTACATTACAGATTTCACTCAACAATAGTATTTTTATACCCCTCTACTGAAAATTGAAATTTTATTTAAAAGGCACACTAAATGCCTTGAAAAAGCACAACACTAAATTCACCATATGCCAGATTTGGACTAACTAAAATATCTTGAAATCAGCATGGCACTATTAGTACTAACCAGACATCATAAGCAGTTGTTTGTTAAAAATGCATGCTGATATGATCATCCATTCAATGGAGTAGTGATATTATTTTCAAACTGACCAATGTGGTGTCCATATTTGACATCATTTTGACACCATTTTCATTTTTGGACCAACTATACATCGTAAGAAGTCTTCTGGTGACTACTTTTCATTAAGAAGGATAAGATAAGCAATAAAGAGATTTTCAAAATGGCCACTGTGGAAGCCATATTGCAAATCAAATCAGCACCGTTTTTATTAAGGACCAACTAGACACAATATGAAGCTTTATTACTCTTTATTTAGAATGATTAGCAAGACAACATTTTCAAGATGAACGATGGCTGCCAGTTTGGACATCAGACCTGCATCATTTTCATTTAGAACCAACTGGATATCATAAGACGTCTCTCAGTAAAATCAATATTTCGAATGACCATCCATTCTGGAGAAGTGATGGTTACAAGATCTTCAAGAGGGCCAGTCTGGTGCCATTATGGCTGTCAGATCAATAACATTTTGAATTAGAATGGACAAGACATATTAAGAACTCTTATGGTGAAAACCCATGTCGTTATTATTTTCTATTCAGTTATAGTGATAACAGGAGTTTCCAGATGGCCACCATAGCAGCCATGCATGGCATCAAATTGAATCCATTCAAGAGGAGTAGCAACAAGTAAATTTCCAAAATGACCACAGTTGACATGATATCAGCACAATTTTCATTTAGAACCAACTAGACGCCTTAAAATAATTTCTGGTAACACCCCATGGCAGTATTACATTTTATTCAGGTGGAGTAATGACAATAAGATTTCTAAGATGGCTGTTATGGTAGACATACTGAACATCAGAGAAGCACCATGTTTCATTTAGAACCATCTAGACATCATAAGAAGTATTTTCATGAAAACTCTATCCTGATATGACATCTATTTAGGAGAAGTAGCGATAACAATATTCTTTGAAGATTATAACTCTGGTAGTCATACTGGCTATAAGTTCAGCACCATTTTCATTTTGACCAATTAGATATCAATAGTGGCCTGCTTAAACATGTTAGTCAAAACAAAAAAGGGGAAAATCTTTTATGACAATTGACATGAAGGATTTATAATTACTTTAGTTATTGGTAAGTTCTTAATTGCATTCAACATTCTTGCTCAGTAAGCACAGGTATTTTCTGAAATATTTTGGCACCTATTCATCACCAATCAAGTCAAATTACTAATTGTAATGAGACTTTCACTTGAAAGTGGAAAACCAGGTCTCTCTATATTGTGTCTGAAAACACAAGTACATAAAATATCTTATTTATAGTACATCATCTGGAACCTGAAATACATTAAAAATTATTTATAGAATAACTTTTGGAATCAGAAAACAATAAGCATCACAACACAAAGAGAAAATATTTTTTTTTTGTTCTTAGGTCTGAAACATGCTGACATTGCCCGGCAATACAGTTTTTTTTTTTAAGTGCATGGTGTATAGGTCTGTTGTAATATCACTAGCAACGACCCTTATGCAATCATTAAAGTATTGAGATTTTGCAAGACAATGAAATATGCTTTCATGACTATTTGTCCTCCACTTTGTGGCTGTTTGGTCATTAAATAATTGGCTGAATATGATGATCAAATAACTAAAGGGGATACTTATGGGCACCTCTTTTCAAATGACGGAGTTGGCAAGTAGTCCCTTCAGCTTGTTTGTTGGCTAAGTCCAGATAATATAGCTGTTTGAGGACCTCTGAGTATGTATGTATGTATGTATGTAGGTATGTATGTATGTATGTATGTATGTATGTATTGTACATATGTATGTATGTATGTATGCATGCATGCATGCATGCGTGCGTGCGTACGTGCATGCATGTATGTATGTATGTATGTATCTATGTATCTATGTATGTATTCTGCATTCTGTGATTTCCAAATTTTATTTAATAATAATAACAATAATTATATGTATGTTGTATGTATATATGTATGCATATTTGAAAGATATGTATTGGTTAGTAGGTACACAAGCAATATATGATTTTAAGAGATAGGTAGATCAATTGCAATTTTTACAAATAATATGATCTGAGTTTCTCTACTTTTGAAAATAATTGAATACTATTATTTTTATTATTATTATTATTAACTAAAGTTTGGAAATCACATGATATATCATAAAAGTTTTTTTATAATCTCTTTTTATTTAAAATTCACAGCACCAAAATTCCAGATAGGCTATGTTTCAATTTGGCAATATCTGCTATTGGGCCAAATTGCCTTGGGATGAAAAGTCCTAGGGGATAAATTGTTCAGGGACACACTGTCTGAGGACAAACAATTATTGAGTTGTTCAAGAAAACAACATATTGTCTAAAACAAGTTGCCAAAATGTGATGTTGTGGATGTGACTTTTATTATCACTAAATAATCTTACTGACATCACATCGTACCAACAGACAACCCATCAACAATATAGAGAATAACTGACACCTGCCAACAACTGCATCATATAAAAATAAGTTAAAAAGACGCCATGTTATTAACATAATGAATATATTTACCTTACATATGTATAGATAAACTTGGATTAAATATTAGAAATATAAAAAAGTAAAAAATGTTGCATCCATATCAAAAAGCTCTTTCAGTCAACGGTGTGGTGTTCATCACATTAAACATACATTATTGTGCGACAGTAATCTGCAGAGAAATGTATCAGACTTTATTCGGTCTTTCAAACACATGAAGATAATAATGCACCTGGACAATGAGACTTAAATACTTGCGTGTGGATGCAGATAGGCAGACAAAAAAGCAAACATCTGAATGACCTTGACTATTTAATGGCATTTCATTAGTACAAACTCTTATGACATGTTTGGCTGAAATAGTAAATTGCTAGAAATAGATGAAAGTACTAGGTTATTTAAATAAATCAGTGACTGAAATTTAATGGGTAGAAGGATTCCATAATGCACAAAGTGGGCTTCTGAACATAAATATTTGTGTTCTAACAAAGAAATGATGTGAAAATGGTTGTTGTTGTTGTTGTTGTAGGGTTTAACGCCATTTTCAGCACACGATAGGCTATGCGTGGCGGCCAGTATTAATGGTGGAGGAAATTTAGTTTTTCTAAATGTCTTCTCTCTCTTATCATTTGCATTTTTAGAGAAATAAGTTATGAAGTATGCAAAACAGTTTTAAGTTACAAAAACAGTACATATACATTAAAGAATTGGGGTTCTGCATATTCACAATGACAATTAATTATTGCAAAGATGTTGTACACTAAAAATAGTATTCTTTTATTATAAGTAAACAATTTTATTATTATACCATGATTTTTTTCCCAATTTTATTCTTTCAGCTTTTCCAACAAAATATGTTCCAAAACAAAAATTATGATAAATATAGGAAAGGCATTCCGAATAAACACCATTTCTTGTTTTTTCTTTTTTTTCTCTTTTCTTTTCTTTTGTTGTTGTCGTTGTTGTTGTTATTAATGGTAGAGTGAGAGAAGAAAATGCGGCGGCATATAATATAAACTTAAGTCAAATTGTGAACGTATTAAGCCGGGATTAAAATAAATGGTATCACTTGTATTTCTAATGACAGCCACAATCCTCTTAGTTTGGGCTCAAGACCAGCAATAGTGAATAGAGAGGTATTTAAAAAGACATATCACAGCTCACTTATTATAATATGTTAAGAATTATCATTACTGAAAACTTCTTAGATATAATAATACATAGTATATATGCATGGTGCTTCTAGGTGACATAGGCAGATTATTCACCCCTCATCCCGCTTCCCCGGCAGTTGAGATCCCTCACAATAATAATCACGGGCACAGGGGCTCGTTACAAAGAAAATCAAGGGATATAATGTTACAGGTTAGAACCCACATCCCTTGATTTTCTTTGTAACGAGCCCCTGTGATCACGGGCAGTAAATTTGAAACATACTACATCCGGGTCAATCTATTTTTACGGTGCAAGAAATGTTATCACACAATGGGAGGTAACTCAATTTATGTTATTCAATTCAATTCATTACTGAAGAAAACGGAAATAAATAGGTAAAAAGGCAATCATTTATTTCGCAGATGAATATTATCAAATATTTAACATTTAGCAGAGTAAATATGCATTTATTTTATTGATATTTGTAGCAAAAATGCAGAAAAGAACGACATGCTCCGTGGGCAGATTTCCATCTGCCCACGAAAGTAGTGAAGCTTTCATCTGCCCACAAGACCGGTCGGAGGACAACAAAACTGCCCAGGACCCACCTTTCACAATACTATATATATATATATATATATATATATATATATATATATATATATATATATATATATATATATATATATATATATATATATATATATATATATATATATATATGTATATATATATATATATATATATATATATATATATATATATATTCATTCTAATCGAAACCAATTGGAGATTTCCACCAATCAGAACGCGTGTAACATAATTCATTAATGGTGTGATTTCTATTTTCCAGTCAGAATGTAGGTAACTTGTAACATCACTTTCTCACTCATATTCCCACAATTTACCATGCTCAAGAATTCACAATACTTTAATGTTTAAGGAAACCGAACTCGGTATTAAAAGTTACACCATAATGAAGAACGATTATTTTAAGTTAAGGCGCATACCAAAAATAATGAATTACATATAGAAACAGTGTGAAGAACCCACGTCTGACTCCACGTTCAACCAAGTCGAGAGAGACGCTATTTCCTTCGACCAGTGTGATGCTGTACTGTGTGACACTAGTGATATGTTACGACCTTACCACTATGTTATTATTTTACCCAGCTATGGATATCATCAGTACACTCACAAACCAGTTACAGTACCACCTCCTCCCCCCCCCCGCCCATAACGGACGTAGAATGGGCCCGATTGGCTCTCGTGCATATTGCCAATGGCGATTAATGAACGCAGGAGCCGAGGTGGCCCATTGGTTAACGTGCTAGACTCGCGAACAAAAATATGCGGGTTCGAATCCTTCCATTGGATTAATCTGGGTCGGCCTGCATTGTCCTTAGGCAAGAACCTTTTTCTTCAGATTTGGGCAAATTCTAACTAGCCTATAAAATAGAAACACTAACTGCACTACATTGGTAAAATAAATCTATGGTATCAATAATTTGACCAAGAAAACAATTCTGAATGACACAAACATGAAACGTTCGCGCCTGATCCAGCATGAATGGGGACAGTGTTCGTTATTTTGAAGCAACTTTAAGAATGATATAACTAATACGAAATATATCAGTTTTGATACATATGCACGGTAACAAGAATATGAATGTTTCCTTTTTCGCACTTATGTATACACTGTAGTATGCAAACACAGCACGTCGCTCATAACGTTGATTCGCGGCTTTTGATACTTTCTGCTGTATTTGACGTCATCATCAATCTGCATGAAAACAAAATAGTGAAGACTATAACCCGTGTTGAAAACAAAGCTGCTTTTAAAAACCCATACAGATGATGTCTTTCAAACCTCATTTATGGCCGATTTTATTCTAAAGTCAACCTAGTCCTTTGTGAGTAATCAAAACTGATGCCTCTCTGCAGCTTAATCGGCATAAAAAAAATTATATAAACATTAAATTTTAAAGATGATAGTATATTGCAATAAACGTCATTCCTAAAACGACTAAATCAGATAAGCGATGAGGTTATACAAGTGTCAAATATGCATTAATGTAGGTTTGAGCGATGTAGCTTACCAAGCTATGGTTAGCTAATTAACGTTCTAACAAGATTATACAACGTCAAGTCATTTTATGTATTGACGTCTGAGCTCCTTAATATATGTTTTCCTACATTAAAATAGACTACAACAGCTCAGTGCAGCAGATATAAGCCTGAATGTCAACATACATTTCAAACAATTATGTTCTAACTCACTTTGGAGCTTTAGTTTGAGTCCAATCTGATTAAAAATCAAATCTCCACTGTCCTGAGTGAAAATCTGACAACGCCAGCTTATGGGTCATGTTCTGGTGACCTTTGAGTTAGCCAATGGAAATGCTGCTTTTAGACATGTGAAAGAGAATCAGATCGATAGGCACACACTGATGTTCTTTGGCTATATTGCTCAGTCTCCCAAACGCGAAGATAAAAGGCTTCATCCGATTGGCTGATAAAATTAGCGAGTATGGTAATAACACAGGTCAACAAAACATGACCCCTAAGCGATCGCTGTCAGATTTTCACGTCGGTAATGGAGATCTGAGTTTAATCTAGTCGCTCATCAGGTGTAGAAACTATTAATTTTCATAGTAATATTACCTTTACTAAATTCTAAACGGACTTTGATGGTCGACTAATTTGTGAAGAATTGACATACAATAATACATGTTACCGTACTATCAACATTTATGCCCCTCACCCCTAATTCACTTCCTTTTACCTGTATTTTACAAGACGACATAATAGTATTCTCGTTGGGGATTTAACTGCGTCTCCAGCCCACAATTAAATAGAATTGCTGATTTAAATAACTATAGTGACACATCTACTCATATACTAAAATCTATCATATCGAATTTTAATCTAATAGATTCCTTTCGCAAGTTAAACCCCTATATTTCCCGAACATTGGGAACAACCTGCATCATAAAATACACAAGACACCTCCCTACTAATACTAACCAGTCGAATCGATTTATTCAAATTTCTAAAAGTATATCGAATTTCATTATAAATACTCCAATTGTTAACAACGCTCAATACGGTAATTTAATGTATAGAAGCCAACTCTTCGTCAGCCTGTTGTAAGGGTTAATGTAAATGTAACAACTCACATTTAAGCCATAACGCCATAAAAACAACGATTGCAGACCTTACCGAAAGAAAACTATAATACTACGACTTTTCGCTCGAATCTTGTGATGACCTGAAAGCTAAAATTAAAGACGAAATTACCAGATATTCTATTAAAGCAACTTTCTAAACTTAAATATTCTGAAATTAAATTATTGAATAAAGATTATATCAAATTAAGACAGCAACATGACACTAACAACTCCTCTTCTAATTACACGAACGAATCGTGTCTGTAAAGGAATTACAAAATGATACTTATAAAGGTTCAATAATTCGAAGTAAAGCAAAAATATTAGATAACAATGAACTCCAGCGTCAAGTCTTCTTCCAAAAAAGCGGTTCTAATAAAATGAGTACTGAAATTGAATGTAATAACGTGACATATAACTTTAGTATTGACATTTTTAAAATGATTTATAATTTTCTATTCCAAGTTATACACATCCGAAATAATTGACGAAATTCTTTTTGACGAATTTCTAAGTAGTTTACCTAGCCTAACTGAAGAGGATAGCCACTTTCTTATCGGGCCAATAACCAAAACTGAATATGATAAATATATAAACACGATGAAAAACAATAAATCCTCTGGTCTTGACGGATTAACGAAAGAGTTTTATGTCTCGTTTTTGTTGTGTTTTTTTTTTTGTTGTAACTTTTAACTTTTGTCAAATTATAAAATTTTATTTTTGAATCAAATACTTTGTCCAATTCTGAAAAACTGTAAAATGTTGCAGCATTATGCAAGGATCATCAAAATTCCAGTAATATGAGAAAGTATATACCTATCTCCCTAATGAATTTAGATTACAAAGTTTTATCAAACATTATTACTTGGGTAAAGTTAATAATCATGCGGAGTTACGGATCGTTCTATTTTCGATAACAGTCACTTGCTAAAAATATTTGCGATTATACAGAACAGAAATATCTGTCATGCGCATTTACGTGTTTAGACTAAGAAAACCCCTTCAGTTCGGACAACTACAATTTCATGTAGAAAACTTTTAGAATCTTTCGGGTTTTATTCCGATTTTATTAAATGGGCATCTATTTCCTACACTGTCATGGTAAATAATGTTACTATAAATCCGCTTCCAATTTTAAAAGGAGTACATCAGGGTTGCAGTAAACAATCCCGCCCCCTTTTTTATACGCATTAGGATATGAACCTTTCGCAGCCAAAATTCGTAGCGACCAAGAAATCATAGGTATCCCAAGTACAAGGTACAGCAAAGACCTGTAAAATATCCCTTCACACGGACGATATCATGGGATTCTCTTGCACGGCCAAATCAATCGAACGATATCACGGGATTCTGTTGCACAGCCAAATCAATCGAACGATATTTATTATGGACACTCATGTATGAGAAGGCATCTGGGGCAAAGATAAATTATATCAAATTAAAAGGTATCTTCATAGGAAAATGGCGTAGTCGTAGTGATCACCATTTCGGCGTTCCATGGATTGATAAACAAAAATTCGTAGGTTTTCTTTTTGGCAATGACTTAATCCCTGATGAACACTGGAAGAAACACTATAATAAACTTGAAAATACTCTATTACTTTAGAAAAGTAGTAACTTATCCCTTGTTTCCAAAACTCATATGGTTAACCTTCTAGCCTGCAGTCCAATTTGGAACACTGCTACCGCGATGGACCTTCCTAAACATTATAACATTTTAATCAATAGAAACATATTTGCATTTTTGTTGATTTATAAATTTGAAACCGTTGCCAGAGGCGTGAGTGTGAACTCCTTCGCAGCAGATGGTTTAATTATTGCTCTTTTTGGATTCAAAAAATAAAACCCCTTCGTATACAGCTCATCAAAACAAAAACTCAACGATGAGACTTTGGTAAAATCTTTCAACCCCACTTTAGACTCAAATAACTACACACATACATTGTACGTACCCAAATTTTACGAAAAATACATAAGTGCTGGAGGAATTTCCCGAAAAGATCCAATCTTTTGTTTTCGGACAAGCCCATACTAAGATAATATACCATTTACAACTTAAGAACTTTCTTTTACAATCCAAGATTTTAAGACTATATGTACCTATATTTCCCGTACATTGGTAACAACCTGCATCATAAATGCATAGACCCCATCACCAGAGATGTGCGTTCTAAAGCTATTCATGACATATCGCCCTAAATTATAATATGCTTTGGAAACGAATTACCAAATCCAAATTATGCAGGTATTGAAGCTGTAGATCATCCATTCTTTGAATGCAAACTTGTGTTCCCACTACAAGATATAGTTATTAAATGGCTGAAAAAGCAAACCAAAATTTTTACAATTTTCTGCACTTTCCTCAGATTTGGAGGTGTTCAAAGTAGGCTAGGTTACCTGATCCTGTATTCGAGGACCTTCGCCTCTTAATATCTACTTAATATACATTTGGAGCAAAAGCATTCGTTTGTAGTACCATAAGTAAATTGTAACTTGTAAGACCCTTCCATCTTCATCTTTCATCTTTCCCGACCGCTCCGGTGGCCAAATGGTTAGAGCGACCGCGTCGGATGCGAGACGTCGCAGGTTCCAACCCAGGCCGAGTCATGCCAGAGACTTATAAAAAATGCTAGGCGTTCAGCATTAAGAGGATAGTGTTCTGACTTGACGGCCTGGTGTCAGGATAATGTAACTGGGTGGGACATCATGCTACATGCGTGCGGCATGATGCCCCCAGTGCTAGACATCACTATAAACTGTCACACTGCAGACATCGTAGCGATATGACTGAATTTTTTTTAAAAATCTACATTACGCACGCGCGCGCACACACACACACACACACACACACACACAGGACAGACAACTCCCGGATCAACCTCGTTCATTTCATTGACATATGGTGCCACATTGGACTATTCTGCTCCTCGAAAAATTTCGAATAACAAAATGCTACCAGCCTTTAAAAACTATAACAACTGATATACCATACCTACCTCCTTACATTTCACCTGTGCATATTGTTTTTCATCCTTTGTTCAATCGCCTAATCATTTCCTCTTTCCAATCATACCACTGTTTACTCTCACTTGTGTTAGAAAATATATATCATTATGTGTCACTGAATAACTTACATTTACAGCCTTGTAATACTGCATTGGACGACATTTATTTTACCATGACAATTGATTGTATTACTCGCAGACTGTGTACATCTCACAGTTGTGGGCCTTTGCGCACATCGATATTTTTATATGACATAAGTATTTCTTTGTATAATGTATTTTGTATGTAACGAGTGCACGCCTACACATGTGATATATTATACATGTGGTGCATGTGGCATATGTGATGTATGTAAATAGTAATTAAAAACCTTGGAAAAACAACAAATATGTATCGGTTTTACAAATTTGTTTAATCTTCATGACGTATGTATTGTTACGTGTTTAGGCTCTCATAAACAGTAACAAAGAAAAAGTGAAGTCAACAAGCTTTGTAAAATTTGACAAAAAATTTATTCCCCTGGAAAAACAATGTAAAAATGAGGAACATAACTCACGGTTTTAAGAATCAAATCAAAAAATAATCCAAGAACAATACACTAATTAAAAATTATTAGTCTGAGTTATATAATGTTCTAGTGAATTTGAGTTTGAGTCCCGACGAAAATCCAAAATCTAAGGAGATGACGTATGTTTTAACCTGTATAGTACGGCTGTGTCTACAGTTCTTTGTTGAGCCACTGAAAATATTCTGGTGTTTGAATTTCCGAATAAAATTTCAAAGAAATTTCTTTGTCCAAGAATTCTGTATGAGCACTCAAATATTTCCAGGAAAAATATAATCTTTCAGAATCCAAATAATTTGAATAAAAATTAAAATGTAACTCAACTGGTCACAACAAAACACCTTTCAGTGTCGAAGTTAAAACGCCCGACTGACTACATCCTCTATAGACAAAGGTTATACATTAACTTGAGACGCAAAACAAATTCCCGGATGAGGGTCAACCCTCCGGTAAAACCAGAATTTTTAGAACGTTGTAGAAGCTATTTACGTCTAAAGTCACGTAGTCCCAGTCAGCCTCGATTCCACCCTATAAAGCACACATTAAGAATATTTTAAAAAAAGAAGTTGTCTACTCGAACTGTTACTGATTTCGAATCAAGGTCAGGAGCTAGGTCAGCAGTAGGTATTTAGGACTAAACTCAATTTCTGGAAAATATCAAATTCCAGTACATAAAATTACATTACTTTAACATGTAATGAAATAAATAACAAAATTTAAAACTTACAAACGGACAATTAAATTAAACCAAATATAAATTAAATCAAATATGCATAACATTATATATATATATATATATATATATATATATATATATATATATATATATATATATATATATATATATATATATATATCAATGTATGTATGTATGTATGTATGCATGTATGTATGGATGCATGCATGCATGTATGTATGTATGTATGTATGTATGTATGTATGTATGTATGTATGTATGTATGTATGTGTGTATGTATGCATGTATGTATGTATGTATGTATGTATGCATGTATGTATGTATGCATGTATGTATGTATGCATGTATGTATATATGTATGTATGTATATATGTATGTATGTATGTATGTATGTATGTATGTATGTATGTATGTATGTATGTATGTATGTATGTCTCTGTGTGTGTGTATGCATGCATGCATGCATGTATGTCTCTGTGTGTGTATGCATGCATGCATGCATATATGTATGTCTGTGTGTGTGTGTATACATGCATGCATGCATGTATGTATGTACGCACGCACGCACGCACGTAAGTACATGTATGTATGTATGTATCTATGTATGTATGTATTGATGTGTGTGTATGTATGTAGCTTCACTTGAGTCATTGTTTTCTCCCGGTTTTTTCTAGAGATCTTCCTCTTTTAAATATACTGGCCAGCGTGTATAGAATATCAGTTTGCTGAAAGTTGCAATAAACTGACAAGAGAACAATTACCATACAATCAGAGTTTTTTTCCTTCCTGTATTCGCTTTATACTACGATATGTTGAAGACGAACACTGAAAATCTGTTTTTCGTCATGTTGAAGAAAGACGTAATGATCTTTGTTTCTTAACATCGTTAATTGGAACCTGCATATAGAGCACAATGCACCTTAAGGTAAGCTAATATAACGGTCCTTAATTGATGGTATCTTCAGCGGAGAGGAGAGAAAATACCACAATATCCAGGTTAAAATAAATTTAAAATAAAAAAAACATACTTCTTTTCTAGGAGGGGATGCTTTTTTCTTAATGATGTGACTATATAAGAATTTTCCGCACATTTATTCACGAATCAATACTTCGTACCTTGAAACTATTTGAGTGCCTTGTGTCTTATTTATAGTGTTTGATATAGTCTTGAAGTGATCTAGATTATTGAAAAACGAAATAACAACTGATTAAGTTGCTTAATTTGGCCCCTAATGACAACCTGTTAGATGGCAGTCATAAGTTCGTTGATAACTATACATATACAGGGAACCAAACAACACCTTGCATATTGTATGATATGTGAGTGACACAACTTACATTTTTTATCTTTTCTTGGCAAGATTATTTTGTATGGGTGTAGCACTTTTTTTTTTGCACAGACTCAGTTACTCCGATTTCCACTATAGATGTGGTTTTCTTTTTATCTTGGGGGGTTTTGTTGGGGAGGGGTCTTCTTCATTTTGAACAACAACAGCAACAATAACAACAACAACAATAATAATAATAATAATAATAATAATAATAATAATAATAATAATCTGCTTTATTTATCCAGTGCAACACAATAATCTAACAGCTAGATTATATTATGGCCCTGCACATAAAAACAAAAGTATACGTGTAATTATTAAAGATTGTACAAGGTTAACATCAATTACATAAACCAATACTAATATAACAAAAGTCAAAACAAATCTGCATGTACAAATGTGTGTGTGTGTGTGTGTGTGTGTGTGTGTGTGTATATATATATATATATATATATATATATATATATATATATATATACACACACACACACACACACACACATATATATATATATATATATATATATATATATATATATATATATATATATATATATATATATATATATATATATATATATATAACTTAGAAGGAACAAATCATCAGAAACACCTAAAATATATTAGTTTTGACTAATGAAAATGTGTGTAGAAAAGATAAATTTATTTCATATTGCACTCTGAATCATGAAATATTGCACGCAATTACAATAAACGAAATTGATTTTTTTTCATATACAAAAATTATATAAAAAGTATTATAAAGACCATTCACACAAACGCTGTTATACCACGGATTTTCGAAGGTCCTATTTTTTCATGCACATATAACCTAATAACTTGGGTATACATATGAAATTTAAGTCGATTTTTTACCAAAATTAAATGATAGATTTGGATCAAGTTTCTTAATCAAAATCGAGTCAACAAAAAGTCCTACATGCTGAAAATCTTCATTCTAAATTTTTAAAGTTGCTCGTAATTTCACACTTTTTCCACGACTTGGTCTACAGCGTGAACTGTACGATATCTGACATTTCACACTTTCTCCACGTCTTGGTTTACAGCGTGAACTGTACGATATCTGACATTTCACACTTTCTCCACGACTTGGTTTACAGCGTGAACTGTACTATTTCTGACATTTCACACTTTCTCCACGACTTGGTTACAGCGTGAACCGTACGATAGCTGGCATTTCACACTTTCTTCACGACTTGGTTTACAGCGTGAACTGTACGATATCTGACATTACACATCTTCACGAGATGATTTCCAGCTTTGCCTGTGCAATATTCGGCACTGAACACTTTTCCACGACATGGTTTATATAACGTGGCCTGTACAATATTTATTTCATAGTGAATCTCAGACAGCATTTCACTGAGATTAAAACAACTAAAATAATGCATTAAAGCAATTCTCCATCGGTAAAAGTACTGATAAAATATATTGCATTAGGAATTCTTGCAGCAAACATCAAGTTACTTGAAAAGGTAACCAAAACAACCAGTTAAGACTGCAGTATTTCACTCAGGTACAAGATATTAATTAAAAAAATATTATCGTATGAAAACATATTGTACTAAACGCACTTTAAAACAGAAAGAGAAAATATAGGTATCAGGTCAATTCCTGTTGACATGAAAAAAGGCGTGGAATAAAAAAAAAATCACTTCCATGTTTCTGAATCATTCTCCAAGAAACCATGATTGGACGTGTCACTAATAAATATAATGAAAATATTATATCTGAACTCAAGATTTATCACTCAAACACTCAAACACTCATATGTCCTGGTGTTCATTCTTTCCTTCTCCAAGAAGGCATGATGTCATCTTGATTTTCACACAAGTCGTGCATTAGGCGATCCCATCGATGAACGACTGTAATCACACACTCCTGGCACGCACTTCAGGTTCGATGGGTCATAGCGTGTACCACGATTACATTGCTGCACGTGCAATTTCCCGTACCAACACCTTGCATACAAATGGCATGAATTCGTGCATTGATACTGCAGAGTGGAGCACAATGCGGTGTCTTTCCCTTCTTCGCTTAGAACTGCACAAGGTTTGTTAACAACACATCCGTACCCTAGATCGCAACCTGTTGAATAAAAATAGACACGTTCTTATTCTTCCTAACTTTGATTGTCTAAGTTTCGTCTTATTTATCTCTCTGTTTCTCATTTTCACAATATTTATTGACACGTCATTATCAAATTTGTTTGTTTTATCCTCAACCTTAGCACGCGTAAAAATACGTGGCAGTAAATATGACAGAGAGACATGCATGATACAGTAAATGTGGCATAGTTAATGACTTTATAATTTCAGTAGATGATACCCTAACAATATAACTTTGGTTGCAAAATAAAAAATGTAACATAAACGGACCACAAGACGAATTTAATAAACACATGTATTTTAGTGTTACCGAGTTAAGAGAAAAGTTAAAGGATTAAAGTTAAGCACGTTTAAAGATGTTAATATCCTTAAGAAAAGCGATACAATTCACTCTTGCGTCTCTTCTAAAGTAATAAAAGTTCAGGACATATCAAGAACAGTGGTAATATTTGTTCTTCATGTCCCTTTCCGATTCCTCAGGTGTGTAACGAGAAGACGTTAGAGATTAGAAGGGATTCGATTATATTTATATGCAATATCAAGATAACAATAGTATGGTATGTGGATGTCCGTTATACATTCCATGTTCATAGATCCATCTGCATATCGAGGTTTGTCCAAATAACTTATATTATGACAAATTTGTCTTCGGATAATGCATTCACTTTGATAAATATTTATAAATTTCAAAGCTTGGAAATTTTATGGTTCGGTGCTAAATTTAGCCCTGAATATATACATATATATATATATATATATATATATATATATATATATATATATATATATATATATATATATATATATATATATATATATATATATATATATATACTTTATTTAAAACATGAGAAAAGTTCATGACCATGGCAGCAAGAAACATTTACTTACCAGGTACACCATTGTCCTTTTTGTGGATTGAACCGGTTTCTACACTGAGGGCTTGTCTCGCTACGGTTCTGGGTACTTTTCCAGGTTTATGAATTACATGTCCTGTTGGAACAGACTGTTGCACTGGTGGTTGTTTGGCTGGCCAGAACCAGTCTGTCTGGAAATCGCAGTTAAAGGCAATTACAATGTGTTCGGTGTTAAACTGAGGACAGGTCTTATCAGATATGAAATCCCAGACGTCCATAACAGCATTTCCGAAGTCAGTACCGTAATGTCTTGGGAAGGCGGACGTAAGCCGGACAGCTCCACTGCAGGGACGGTATATATTCGAATTTGGCGCTTTGCAAACAGGTCTACACACTCTGCCACAGGAGTCGGTAGCTTGAAGAAGGGCTAACGTGCTTTCCATGGCTGGGTTCTTCACTGCAATGTAAGCCGTGGATTCTGTAATAGCTATACGACGATCAACGATGGCGTACTCTTTATATATTCCGTCATAATTAAGACCAATAGATTTGATGTAGACGGACGAGATCCTCTTGTCTCCCTCTGCACATTTATCATATTTAGCTGGTTGCCCGTTCTTTAAGTACTGATACACTTGGGTGTAGGCTCCGGGGGCATAAATATCGTTTGTCCTGCTGGATTTACCGTTGTAGATGGGGTAGGACCCATAGCTTGTATATTCCGGAGGTCTTCGGTAGATGACCTTCACTGCAATGTATACCCACTGACGAATGTCACTCTTTCCATTCAGACAATAGTGGTTTTGATAAGGCGTGTCGTGTTCGGAATAAAGAGCAGATATGGTTGGGGTTGAACAAACGGAAGGCGATAATGTAGATGGTCTGGTGGGCGATGTAGGAGCAACTGTGGTGTGCCTCGTTTGGTCATTTTCCCACTGGATTACTTCAGCAAGCGTTCTGGATACGCAGTGAGCATTATTGCTTAAAACAACACATTTGAGATATTTAGACCCACAGTCTGGGTTCTGTACGCTGCAGGTCGGTGGAGGATCATACTCGTAGATTTCAGCAGTGAATGTATTACTCAATCCATCTACCACTGTCAACTCAGCGAATCCGAGTGCCGCATCCGGTGCGTGCAGTTCTGCAGCCCCCATAGTGGTTGGATTCTCGGGGTAGTCCGTCTCAATATTCACTCCATTTCTCTGAGAATTCATTCGGAATGCCTCCCATACAAAGTCAATAAAAGTGTGGTGACTCCAGAAAGCCGGGTCTAATGCAGACGTCTGTAACATGGCCATCTGACCGTCAATCCATCTGTGGATTCCATTGTGATGAAACTCTAAATCACTCTCTATACTTGAGTCGGCCCCACAGATTTCTCTCATTCTGGTCATCCTGGTTACGTTAACAATCGCTTCATCGGTCATAGGAGGCCCATCGGTCCCGATATTCCTCACAAGCGGACCAGCAGAGGTTGGCCATCCACTTCCCAGAATTCCGCCGGACGCTTCACCGGATCCTGTACCTAGAAGACGGTCAGTAAATAAAACGGTACTGGTTGGTTGATCCATCCTTGCCTCTAGACGCGAATCCCAATAGGGGATTGTCACTTCTGCAAACTCGGGGCTTTGATCCCTCAGCATATTTTCATACCTAATTAAAAGAAAGATAAATATGTATCACAGTACGGATTTCAAGGTTTCGTTGTGTCTTATTCACACAGGTAAAGCAGAAAACGGCAGAAAACAAAATTTAAAGAAAACAAGTTGAATTAACATGCATCCTATAGAAAGATGATCAAGTGGAATGAATTAGAGTCAACACATTTAAATGAATATACTTATGAAGATAGATGAATTAAAACCAATTGATATTCAGTCATGAACAATAAAATTAAATATTTAAAATCATTACATTAATAGATATACTCTGTGCCAGCCGAAAAAGTTGCATCCTCCATGAGCTGAGATGGATGTAATTCCGGTATGAAATTCTGCCAGTGCCTCGTAAACGTTTGGTGCTGTGGTCTGAAAAAAAGCAAAAACAATGTCAACGAATGGTAAATGGTATGATCCGGTTTAGGATTTTATGAAACTGCCATTCGGATAGATTATAAAGTCTATGGAAATTACACTCTTGAGGTATCTCGAAAAATGAGGGTAATCTAAAACTTCACACATTACATTCTTCTTCTGCTTATATTTCTTCTCTTTATTCTTCGTCATATTGCTGAAGGTATTATTATTATTATTATTATTATTAGTGCAGCAGAAGAGTTGGTAATATCAATAACTGTAGCAGCCGTGGAGCTAGTTGTAGTTGTAGATGTACTAGTACTACCAGCTTGAATCATTATCATATCATCGTTGTTGTTGTTATTCTTTTTCTTCTTCTTGTTCTTCTTCTTGTTCTTCTTATTGTTATTATTATTATTATTATTATTATTATTAGCTTTATTATTAGCTATACTGCATCATTAGAGTTACGAATATCAATACTTGTAGCTGCCGCGTAGGTAGTTGTAGTTGTAGATGTACTAGTACTATCAGCTTGAATCATTATCATATCCATTATTATTATTATTATTAGTATTAGCATTAGTATTATTACTATTATTATTATTACTATTATTATTACTACTACTACTACTATTATTATTATTATTATTATTATTATTATTACTGTTGTTACCGTGTTCGCTTTAGCTGCTCTGACGGCCCGGAAGTAAAGATCAAGTTCTTTTTCAGACATCATTCGGATCTCCTTTCGCCTTCTCTTTGGTAGATGTACTAGTACTATCAGCTTGAATCATTATCATATCCATTATTATTATTATTATTAGTATTAGCATTAGTATTATTACTATTATTATTATTACTATTATTATTATTACTACTACTATTATTATTATTATTATTATTATTATTATTATTATTATTATTATTATTACTGTTGTTACCGTGTTCGCTTTAGCTGCTCTGACGGCCCGGAAGTAAAGATCAAGTTCTTTTTCAGACATCATTCGGATCTCCTTTCGCCTTCTCTTTGGTCCACTGGGAGCGACTTGGCGCTTGACGAGGCCAGTACGACGGACAGAAAGATTCACTTGATTAGAAAGATAATTTACTAGTTGTCTTGTCCCAGTAGAAGCGTTTCTACCACCATGAACAATGCTATCATACTGCCATTTATATACGTTTGTACACCATGACTGAATGGCACTGGCCGGTGTGTTCGACATGGACGTTTTTTTCTGTGCTACGTGAAAGTTCCATGTTAGTTCTTCAGGGACGTCTGTTTGCTCAACTGTTGCTTTGACATACGGAACCAGGCTGAACATGATCACAGGGAGAGAGAACAACCAGACCATTCTGATAAAAGAAAGTTAAGAATTAATCTCAGACATACATTCCTTCCCTTTTAGTCGCATGTACCAACCAAACAATGCATGAACAATGTATAGTAACCTTTTTCAAACTTGTAGCTTGCCAATTTATTATTGCTTTACATTTCAAGAAAGGATACATTTTACATCACCTTTTTAACTTTAATCTTATTTTAAACATAACACTCCATTTCAAATTGCAATCAAATGTTGTCGACATTTCGGAATAGATATCCAGTTCTGCACTTGGTGACCTTAGATATTTAAAGACTGAACTTGATGTTTCTTTTGATGATTAGAATGTTTGTTTTTTTTCAAGTTTACGGCTGAGTAACGATCATTTTAGTAACCAAATTTTTATCTAATGCAATTTAAAGATAGATATCAATAGATAACTTATATAAATGTACTTCAGCTATCGGTCGGATAGGGTACTTACCTCTCTTTGAAATTTTACTCGTGTAAAATAAACCTTTACTTTAATCCACTTTCAAACAAATGGGTTTTCTTTAAGTTAAAATGAATCTTCACTCCATCAAAATTCGATTCAAAAGGGCATTCAACTCGTTTTGTCACAGTCAGCTTCGGTCCCAATATGTGCGTGCTACAAGACCGGGCTGAGGAATACTGATCATAGATTTTGAAGAGAATATATTAAGCGGGTAAACATGGACGCAGCCAATCAAAATTTCCTGAAGGTTGCTATGTCATACGGAGAGCGTCTTTTGTGCCCTGAGGCAGGTCCTAACAATTTAACACGGTTTTGACGCTTTACGTGGTTACTGTCATGATCGATTACGCACACTCTCTAATGTAATCAGCACCAACCAATTGTAACGAGACAAAACAATGACAGAAGGCAGATTGCTTCAACTAAACAAGCGCGTTCACTTGTATTATTTTCTGAAATTACTTGCATAACAAATGACGTCAATGTGATACATATATTAAGGTTTAAAAGTACAATATAATAGTATGTTTCGACTGTGATGGCGTCATAATGTGGTTTTAGCTCGTAAGAGAGAATTTTGGTATCAAAGCTTGATCATCTAACAAAGGGATTAACATACGCAAGAATTACGGTGCACATTCTCTCAACATATATATATATATATATATATATATATATATATATATATATATATATATATATATATATATTCTACATAGGTAATATTTTTTAATGATTGTAGATTATATATTAATCATTCTTATTCGAAGTAACATGATGTTTACAGATGTTGAGTGTAAGGTCTACATTTATGTTTAGAAATTGAAAATGCTCATGAAGCCATCTATCTGCGAAGTATTATGAATATTTCTTCGAAATAAATATTTAAATGATCAACATGGTATTTTCAATTACTGCGTCTCTCACATTTATCGCTGACATTGCGAATATCACGCTCATTCGTTTGCTTGATTGATAGTTTCATTTGTGACTCAGTGGACTCGTCCACATCGTTAATTTTATCATCTCTACTTTCAAATGGATGAAGCAGCTCGACGGTTTAGTTCATCCACAAACAAATGTAATGAACCAAAAGATAAATCGGGCACTAAATGACCGTATATAGTTTGTTTACAAAGTAGTTCCTAATACACTATACAATTTTTAGACACGTGTCGTGCAGTATGAAGCCGTTTAGTATTGAACAATATTGCATGATTCTGAAAATGTAAAGTTAATGGGGGGAAAAGCATATAAAGAATACCTTACTGGATTATCGTGAAACATTCAGGGATGTAGATGTTTGTTATTTTTTGGGATTATCGTGAAACATTCAATGACATTTATGACATTCAACATTTGTTGGATCAGCCTTGCAGCAAATACTTTTGGATATTAAAACAGTGATTCTAGTTCGGTGCTAGCACATAATTACATTAAAACTTTCATTCTGAATATTTTAGGAGCGTTTCCGGATGACTGTAAAATTGATGGTACATTTATGAAATCTATGAATTCATACCATACTGCAAGTTAATTGTAATCCTTTGTTTGACTTTATACTTTAGGGACATATATTGATATTTTGGCTTAAAGAAGGCTTGTTGGGTTTCTGCATTTTCTTGTGAGGTAGTTTAAGCATAGGACGTAATAAGATGGAAAAAGAAAAAGAAAAGAGGAAAATAAATATGCAGAGAGAGAGAGAGAGAGAGAATTACAATTCGAACTAAAAGGTTTTGAACTGGCAAGCAAAAAGCATCCCATTTTTTACATGCAAGTGCAGGTTTTGATGTTACCAGAAATGTTAGGTTCTCACATTCATTTAAAGAAAAAGTAGATCAATATTTTCCAGATCTGTGAAACAGAGGCGACTAACAATGAGGCGGACCAAAAACGACCGTACCGGAAAGCCCTTCAGTACATTCAAGATCAAGTTTACACACTGGGGCTAGACAAACTCTTCAAAGACAAGAAGACTGCAAGACAGCATATTGAAGAATATTGGGTAGCATTTAAAGGAAGCAAAGGAAGACACAGGAACACAACAAGATGACGCAAGGCTGAGAACAACATTAGATACCTAACCGAAGCCTACGCAACATGTCCAGAGATGTTAGTATCAATAGTATGTCAATGATTGGTTTGGCCGTACGCCAATTAAACAAACTACACCATGGAAGACTTGACCGACCCATAGTACACATACAGGCCGGAGTGTACTTCTCGCTCTAGCCCCCATACCACTTAAGAACGTCTTCAGTACAAAGTAGTCGCCAAACAGCCTTTTTAATGGCTAAATTAATAACAAAAATTGCCAATGATTTTCATGGTGGACTAGAAAACTAATTTCGACTATAACTATATTAACATGAAATTAGCTCCAGCTTCAGGAAACCTTAAAAACTTACGTGATAAAACTTAAAATGAATACGTTTGACTCGCGGATTGGTTGTAAACTATGTAATGAATACGATTGATTCTGCAATATTAAAGTACACTTTGTACACATACTTGAATATTGATAATAAATAAAATTTGTACCCTGTATTCTTGCCTAAATCAATTATATGGTTAGCACATTATTGGTTGTTAGGGATGTCCAATTAATTTACTTAAAACTGGGTAAACGTGGTTGTTAGGGATGACTAATTAAGTTACTTGAAACTGGGTAAAAGCTTATTATAATACGTCCATGGCGTTTCAGAAATGTTCAACTGACGTTTAGTGTTTTCCGGACAGAATTTTCATCTTTTTCTGCTCCCAGACACAGTCGAGACCTGGGTGCAGACTTTAACGTATCGAGTGGTGGCTCCTTATCCACTAGACGTATTCGGGGTCAGAATCGTGTCTAGAGGTGGATCCATTCCTCTAATCGAGGCGAGGCGACAAATATGACCGAATGGTCGAAAACATCCAAAACGTTAGATCAGTCAGTTATGCAGCCCCGAGTTACTGAAAGAACTAGTTATCCAATATATCTAGGCATTGCAAATATAATACCTTGCCCATGCCCCACCGATAGACAAGATCCCGAAAATAAATTTTAATGCACTGATTTACGGGACTAAACAGAAATAAACTATAAAAATAAGGATGAAATGCCTCTCAGTCATAGGCGCTTGATATAAAGGACTTACGAAATTAATACAGATGATTCAAAGTCCTCTGACCCAGGATGCACTGCAGAAACAATGGTGATGTCTGGGTAGGGCATCGTGCGTGGGGCGGGCAAGACTTCCTGATAAGCATATAAATGGATCCAAAACAGCCACACAACATAAGCCGTTATAATCGTATACTTAGAGACTCCCTCAACGTGCTACGCTCCCTGGAATCAGGCAATTCCTCTAGCAGAAAGAATTTCTTAAAAGAAGTCAGTTTAATACTGAGAAATTTGGGAATAAATATATGTACTGTGGAATTCATGTGAGTAATCTCCCACATAGACAGTCATGGAAACGACCTGGCTGATAAAGAAGACAAATTCAAACTTACTGAGTCCATTATTCTGCAACTGGAATACAGCGACTAGGAAATCTACATTTACATTTTTTTAAAAAGATTTATAGTAAATGGCAAAGGAATGGGACATCAATCCAAAAGGGCCCAAGTTATGCAACATCCAAAAACAAGTACGCAGAAACGTAAACGCCCCCAACTTGGTAAACCTCCATTACACTAGAGTCATCGCAAGATTAAAAACTCTAGGTTCGGAAGGTTTTAGGCGACTGATAGAACAGCACACACCAAGTGCCCACAATTTCCCGTCCCAAAAAAATTCCATTATGTCATCAATGACTGTCCCAAGTTTAGAGCACAAAGACGCAAATTCCAAGAAATAAAAAAATATTCAAAACCCTATTGTCATTCCCACACTTCCTTAAACCAAGGAATACAATTTATGATTCGATATATAACAATATCCTGCAAATCTATCTATCTATCTATCTATCTATCTATCTGCTTATAATTCATCCAATAACTATAATTAGTATTATAACAATGAAATATCCTGAATATAATTTGCGTTTACAAACGTTTACATAAAATAACAGATGGCGATATGGCTCATCAATTTCTAGGTGAATATAAAATATTGTTCCGCATAAGCATCAAGTTGGAGCAAATTAGTTGAAACAAAATATCTCAACATTTTACTCCTGTAGAAGTAGTCATGTAAAGTTTTGTAGCCTCAAAGATTATTTTATTTTTTGTTTCTCTTGTCTCTGTTTTATATTTGCCTTTGAAAACGACTCATTTAGAGTCGAAAGCGCTCAGACTAATTAGAAACTAGTTTTGCACTCTTCGTTGTCAGTTTATTGGATGTATCTTAACCAATCCCTTGCTGGGTCCAGTGCACTATAAAGTACTGGCATATATATAAAAGGCCAAAAGGACCATACTCTAACACCCTTAGCAAAACCACATACCTCCTAAGATGAATGTACTGGTAATCTTTAATAAATAAACACCGTCACATCTTCTTATAGAGACTGCAATACATAACACTCATCTATCGGAGAGTGGAACGAAGACCAGCCCATGAGAGGAACTGTGTCACAAATGCGTTCGGACCCATCTTCGGTGGAGGAAGATACCCCCACTCCCCATAAGATGGACTGATAAGGGTGAACCAGATAAAGTTAGATCAGATCTGAAATACACAAAAAATACTAAACCTTGATTCAGATACCAAGGAGCTAAACCGTCCACTAACCAAAGAATTTGTAACTACTCTAACAACCCTAGTAACCCACTTTCACATACAGAAGACACAAAATGGCGAAGGCTATGGACATGTCCATCAAATTACTTAGACACAATGCTTAAGTGAGCAGTTGATGCGTTAACCCAAAGCCCAGGCAGTACCACACAAGGTGGCAGTAATGTTCATATAACAAATATCTTACAATATCATATGACAAACTGACCCATAAAAGTGATAAAGACGATAAGATGGTCCAAGCCCAAGGTCATCAGTTCATGCTGCATAAGGCGGCAGCGATTGGTACAGATTGCAAAAACTAAATTTAGTGATTCTAGTGAAACATTAGAAAACTATGAGGTGGTCAAAACCATAAAACCACTAGAACCCACCCTACAAAGCAGTACATGATCAATCCCATCTTTGATGGAAACATTGAACCCACCAGATTAGAAAAGTAAAACTCTGACCCAGAAAAGGATGCCATATAGGTGGTTACAACCCAAAACCATCAGTCCTCAGCCACACAAGGTAACAACCTCGGTAAATATTTGTAGAATGCATTCCAAATTACACTCTCTCTCTCTCTCTCTTTCTTTCTCCCCCCCCCTCTCTCTCTCTCTCTCTCTCTCTCTCTCTGATTTATGCGTGCACATATTTTATGTTGCCAATGTTCATTCACTTCTGTATGCATTTATTCATCAATGTGTTATATCAACATTATCTGTTGTATTGACTATGCCTTTTATTTGTGTCGTCAAAAAATAAAATCATGTTCTGTTCTATTTTGGTCTAAATTAATGCATAATTTGAAATCCGAGGTCAGTTTTCAAACTAGAATGTTCCAGATGGATGCTATCCATCAACCTCGTAGCACGAATTGTGACACAGATCAAATATTATTTAAAAAATGGATATGTTTATTAATACTAATTGCTCGAAGACGCATGTGGACAATTAAAATAATAATAATAATAATAATAATAATAATAATAATAAGGACTTTGTATACCGCCAAATCTTTAGAAGCTCTAAGCGCTTTGCAACATTAGACAAAACCTATAACATGAAAAAACATATATAATGATTGATTACAAAAGACGACAACCATGAAATTAGAAAACATAAAATCATCCTGAAAATATTTAAGGTAGGAAATATTATTAGGTATATAAGTTTGTTCTTGCCGTTGAAAAATGTGAGTTTTAAGAACACTCTTGAATGGGATCACTGTGCCTTTGTGTCTAAGTTCAGTGGACAATTCGTTCCACGTTGCTGGGCCCTGGTATGCAAAAGAATGTTGTCCATATGACTTCGTTTTCATAGTACGAATGATGAGTATACGATTGTCAGAAGCGGTGCGTCACTATCTTGCTGGTGTATACACATGGGTGAGGTAGGATAGGTATGTTGGACTGGAGTCCGTCAGTCAAACGTAGCACAGAGAACACATTTTGTGTTTGATTCTGGATCGAATGGATAGTCGGTGTAGGGTACAGAGCTGGGGGAGGTGTGCTCCGATCGTGGTACTCTGTGTTTTGAACTTTTTGAAGTTTCTGGAGTAGATATTGAGACGAACTAGATATAATTGAGTTACAATAGTCCAGTCTTGAAAGTACTAATGAGCACACAAGTGTTTTAGTGGCATCAACTGAAAGATATTTGTGAATGGAGCCGATGCGTCTCAGCACAAGATATGCAACCTTGCATATGTTCATGACATGTTGGTGCAATGTGAGAGTACTGTCCAGAGTAACACCTAAGTTTAGTATTGACTGTGTGAATTTAATGTTGGTGTTGCTGATATTTATTGTTTGAGGTAAAGGATGTGATTGAGAAAGTCTTTGTGTTGTGGTCAGAATTGCCTCAGTTTTATCGTCGTTCATCTGCAGCTTGTTACATGTCATCCATGATTTCATATCAGAAATGCACCTCTCTACGCCTTGGATGGTAGCATCAACTTCAGTTGGGTGGCTAGATTTATATATTTGGGTGTCATCAGCGTACAATTGGTGAGACACTGGATGATGATCCATGACACTTGGGAGCGGCTGAGTGTATAGAGTGCGGAAAACATGTCCAAGAACTGACTACTGTGGAATACCACAACATAGATCAACTGGGCTGGAGTGTATTCCATTTGCGGACACAATTTGTGTCCTGTTGACCAAGTTGGACTTGAGCCATAGTAAGGCTGTATGATGAATACCAAATACATGCTGGAGACAGTGAAGTAATATATCATGGTCTATTGTGTCAAATGCTGCAGACAAATCAATGAGGGTGAGGACTGTAATCTTTCCCCTATCCAAAGCAGAGAGAAGGTTATTAACTACTTTTAGGAGAGTAGTTTCAGTACTGTGGCAAGGGCGATGTGCAGGCTGTACAGTGCTATAAAGAATTAATTGTTTGAATTCAGGTGAGATAATCTGGGATAGACAACTAAGATCTTTTTAATATGAATGGGAGATCAGAAACTGGGCGGTAGTTCTTTAAATCGTTATGGTCGAGTGTTAGTTTCTTCAGCAGAGGCTTTACAATGGCAGTTATGAAAAAGTGATGAGAATTCCTCGGATGAGAGAGAGGTGTTACTAATATCAGTTAGTGAAGGTGTGGCGTTCTATGAACGCTCTGTTATGAGTTGGGGGTGGGGTGCTCCCAATATGTATTTGAATTACTATGGAATTCCCACCCTGGCTCGTTTTTTGTAGAAAGTGAAATTAGTGATAGAGAGAGATACAGCTCCGAGCCCCCAGTCAGCAATACCGACAATTAAATTATTAAGAACACAAAGGTGAAATTCAAAAGAATAACAATTTAATGCAATTTAAACGACATTGATATCTCAACCAATCTTCTTCCTCTCGACCATGTAACAACCTATTTCATCACGTGATTATAGTGTGAGATGGCTTTCCACTGTACTTGGTTTCTACTCATCTGTGCTCTACTCTGCTAATTCCTTCCCTCCTGCCGGCGTTCTCCGTACTGCGATTCTTCCTATCCTCTTCCCCGTTTGTCTCCTTTTCTCCTCCCCCTTCTCTCACTCCTTCTCTAGCAGCTAGGCTTGTTCTCTGCCTACTGCCTTGTTCTATCCTGTCTCTCTGAGACTCGGGCCTTGACTACCCGGTAGTTCTGTCCCCAAAAGCTTCCTTTACGAAGCTTTCTGTCCTTGAACGTACCAAGGTTTCTTTTCCCGCCAATTCACGAGCGGCTTCCTCGGAGTTATTGCTACAACTTCTCAGCACGATGCTTCACAATGACTAATTCGTTCCCAGCCCAAATGACTGTTCAATTCTGGGCCGAATTGATGGCCCCAACCTTCCTCAGTTCCGATTGGATATCAATTCTACCCCAGTCGGTCCATTTAACAGACGATCCTCAGGCCATCTGTCAAAGCGGGGAGATTTACAACAGCATCGAGGGTCCTTTGTTCTAGAACAAAGCTTCCAACATCTACATGTTAGTTTTGACACCTAACGATGTGGGCTCTTGTACAACACGAATCGCTACGATTGACGCAGGGTCTGCATACACATGGAGCTAACCCATTCCTTTGTTCCTGACTTACGTAATCGCGGGCAGGCAAACGTGACAGAATGCAATATTGGATATAAGCACTCATGCAGCAGTGATGTTGGAATTGGATCAAGTTCACATGACTTTGGTGCACTCTTCATCACGATTATACGTACTAAATCCATAGAGACATTCAAATGCTGCTAAAAGTTGCCGCTTAAATTCTTTATCGCAACTGTATGATGACGACGAGTCAGTTGAAATTGTGTTGTCAAGCTTATCTCTGATGGTTTGCACTTTGTCACGGAAGAAATTTGCAAACAGGTCCGGAAGGTCGACTGGAGAGAAAGTAGCTGGAAGTCGTGTACATTTGTCCCTTGATATTAGCTTGTTATTAATCTCGATAAGTTCTTTGCAGCTGGAACTTTCCGTGATCTAACTGTTGAAGGAAACACGACAAGTGTCAAATTAAATGATCGCCGGAAACTAAATATACATGTACCTTTAATAACGAGAATATTTGAAGTAAACTAGGGGCATTCAAAGTGACAAATCATTGTCTCCGTCTACTGTGGGCATTTTCTCCTTTGTATTTCTTTCAAACATTGTTTGTCCGGTAACCACCCTCCAACGAAAATCAAAAATAATTGTCAGTTCTTCATAAGTGCATATCTTGTTTTAAGACTACTAGCACAGAAGAATTAGTGTAGACATATTGACCAAAACAAAGTGATTCATTGGAGTTTTAAATAAACAGATACGGAAAACAAACACTGCGCACGAAACTAACTGAGTTATAATTTAATTTTTATAATGTTTAATGACCCAAAACATTTGCTGAGAACGACTGAGGAATCTTTGTTTGTTTTGAAGTAATAATACATAATAAATTAGATAATCAAATGTTGGGTTCACGCTTAAATAGTCACCCATAATTTTCGTACATCCCAATCCATTTTCAGTGTGTAAAATGTATATCCTCCAGTAATGCAGGACTCGCAATGTCACATAAGCAATGCATCTTCGCAAACGCATTCGCGTCGCAACTTTACAGCGTTGAGTTAAGCTGTAAATACGACAAAATATCTAAGCAAAAGTGGGTCCAACTGCTGCCGTGGTCATATGTATGTATGTATGTATGTATGCATGTATGTATGTGTGTGCGTCTTTGCGAGCGTGCATGTGTATGTATGTATATGTGTGCGTCTTTGCAAGCGTGCATGTATATGTATGCATATATCGAGATATGTATGTATGTATGTATATGTATGAGCGTGCGTGCATGCATATGTATATAGGTAGGAAGGTACTCATGTATGTATGTATCTGTGTGTGCGATCGAGCGTGCATGCATATGTATGTATGTATTTATGCATACATGGAGGGACGGACGGATGGTTCGATGTAATACAGGAAAAAACATACCATGCGACGAGAAATTTTGTTTTTCTCCTACTCACCGTGCCTTAGAATACAGAATGTTGAAAACTGAAAATCTTGTGCTCGTGTTTATTTAAATTGTTTATGATACCTGTCCTTCGAACCCAAGGTAATGTAATGGAAGCTTTTATAAATGCCTTAAATTTATGAATTTTCGTTTACTGGTGGTTAGTGGAGAGAAGATCAAACGCAATTCTATTCAAATTTGAGGACTTTGCTTATTATCTTTTACGTAATACCAGGAAAGAAACATTTTGACATTTATTTACGAATCGAAACCCTGTTCACTTTCAACTTTTGGACGATTTAACGGGCGACATACGGAGTGTGTGCCATTGGTTTGACAATATCTGGGTCATATACAAAATGAAATAAGAACTGAATACATTTCTTATTCTGATTTGGTTTTACGTAGTAATTGGGTAAAATGGCAATCATGCGTTCTTTGATAATTACAAGGCACAAAAATACATCAAACTTATATCTAGGACAAATGAGGGACACAACTTACATTATTTTATCATTTTTCTTCAAGAACGGTATGAATGTACCCAGAACTTTAATAATAATAATAATAATAATAATAATAATAATAATAACAGTAACATCAATCAATTTATTTCAATAATTTAGTCAACTGACACATAATACAATTTTTTATGATATACACAATCTGAACGCAACGTTTGCTTGAAAACAACTTAGATGAAAATCTTGATGTACTTAAAGACATATCTTTGAATAATTCTATTTTCAAATCATTTAATTCGGATGAAGACGAAAGAGAATATCTAAAAGCAAATGATGTGTACAAGTAAGTTGATACATTAGATAGTGTCACTACAACATTACTTGACATAAGCAAAACAAATTTGTCTATGCTTTGTTGTTCATAATATACGTTGTTTGCATATTGTCTTCTAATATAGTCATTGCTTGGTCAAACGCAAGCAAACCAAAATTCGTCTCTTCTCCTGCACAGGTTACTAAACCTGATTGCACAATCAATTTTCCCTCCTTCATGTTTCAGCCATTCATTTATGATTGGAACACTTTAGCTACTCTTAGAAAAAAGTGTCTCGCATGATAGGTATTTCGCACCTTGTAGAAGTGCTTTTGTTGACGGTACTATTGTATTGACCATACTATTGTATTGACCATACTCTTTTATTGACCATACTATTGTATTGACCATACACTTTTATTGACCATACTAAAACAGTTTGAGGTATTAGTAATATGCTACGACCAAATTTGAAATGAAATGTGTCTTGCCCTCTATCTGAGTTCGGAACTACTTTATCATAGCCACCATCTTATAAGATGTATTCATACTCAGCCGTATCCAAAGAGAATATCTTTTATTATTGATTCCTATGCGACTCTAGCAACTTTGTTCAACTTTTTCTACATAATATAGCACCGCTCTACGATCATGACATTTAAAAACTAATATAATCGGACTAATCCAACGCCCGTGTATTGTCCTATTAAAATATTAACATGTACACTCTTCAACAATGCATACATTTCTCTTTAATTGTTTATTGATTTACCGTGGAGACCCTCACGGATAGGTGTAACCAACAGTTTACCGTGATCAACTTTCTCGAACATCTTCTTGAAATCAACAAAAAGGAAACAAAAACATTCCTTACTTTTGGACATATATTTTGTAAGGAAACATGATATCATTAGTGACACACACACACACACACACACACACACACACATATATATATATATATATATATATATATATATATATATATATATATATATATATATATATATATATATATATATATATATATATATATATATATATAATTCATTTGCTTAATTTTTTTTTGAAAACCAAGCTTAGTGCATAGTTACAGGGGTCACCTCTACTTACATGTTTTGCACGTATAATGTTTTTAATCCACTAATTGTGATAGTTACTTGAATCACATACTGTATTAGAAGGAGAATGTAGGACTAGTAAAGCACTATTCAGATGATGATAGTAGGACTAGTAAAGCACTTTTCAGATGATGATAGTAGGACTAGTAAAGCACTATTCAGATGATGATAGTAGGACTAGTAAAGCACTATTTAGATGATGATAGTAGGACTAGTAAAGCACTATTCAGATGATGATAGTAGGACTAGTAAAGCACTATTTAGATGATGATAGTAGGACTAGTAAAGCACTATTCAGATGATGATAGTAGGACTAGTAAAGCATTATTCAGATGATGATAGTAGGACTAGTAAAGCACTATTTAGATGATGATAGTAGGACTAGTAAAGCACTATTCAGATGATGATAGTAGGACTAGTAAAGCACTATTTAGATGATGATAGTAGGACTAGTAAAGCACTATTTAGATGATGATAGTAGGACTAGTAAAGCACTATTTAGATGATGATAGTAGGACTAGTAAAGCACTATTTAGATGATGATAGTAGGACTAGTAAAGCACTATTCAGATGATGATAGTAGGACTAGTAAAGCACTATTCAGATGATGATAGTAGGACTAGTAAAGCACTATTTAGATGATGATAGTAGGACTAGTAAAGCACTATTTAGATGATGATAGTAGGACTAGTAAAGCACTATTCAGATGATGATAGTAGGACTAGTAAAGCACTATTCAGATGATGATAGTAGGACTAGTAAAGCACTATTTAGATGATGATAGTAGGACTAGTAAAGCACTATTCAGATGATGATAGTAGGACTAGTAAAGCACTATTTAGATGATGATAGAGAAATTAAATTATATGAGTTCCAGTAGTTCTGTCTCCATTACTGACTTTAATTGGAGAGTTATCGTATCATCCAATATATTTTCAGTTTCAGATAGGAGAGTATAATCAGCACCATAGTGGAAACTGATATTCATTGGGTTCCCATTTTGTAAGAACTCTTTAAAATAATGATACCAAACATTTAATAGATAATTTCTTTACTTCTTTTTAAGAGTCGTTCTCTTCAATGCTGAAGCATTTACCTGCCAGGCACGGCTAGTACATGAGCTTTTCTTATTTTTGCAAGTCTATGTCCCCTTACAGGTTTGTGAATTCTATGTCCTGGTGGAAGAGGACGATTTACCGGCGGCTGTTGGGTTGGCCAGAACCAGTCTGTCTGAAAGTCGCAGTTGAAGGCTATTAAGATGTTTTCATTTTTGACCTGGGGACACGTCTTATCAGTGGTGAAATCCCAGACATCCATTACTGCATTTCCGAAGTCTGTACCGTAATGTCTCGGGAGGGCAGATGTAAGTCGGATAGCTCCACTGCAGGGGCGGTATATATTAGAATTTGGTACTTTACAGGCAGGTCTACACACTCTACCGCACGGGTCGGTAGCTTGAAGAAGGGCTAACGTGCTTTCCATGGCTGGATTCTTTACTGCAATGTAAGCAGTGGATACTGTAATAGCTATACGACGATCAACGATGGCGTACTCTTTATATATTCCGTCGTAATTAAGACCGACAGATTTGATATAGATAGACGATATCCTTTTGTCGCCCCCTGCACATTTCTCATATTTAGCGGGATGTCCATTCTTTAAGTGCTGATAAACGTTGCTGTAAACGTTTGGGGCATATATATCGTAGAGTTTGTTGAATTTACCATTGTAGGCAGGGTACGAACCGTAACTTTTGTACTCCGGAGGTCTTCGGTAGATGACCTTCACTGGAATGTAGACCCACTGACGGATGTCACTCTTTCCATTCAGACAATAGTGGTTTTGATATGGCTTGTCGTGTTCGTTATAAAGATAAGGTGTGGGCGATGTTGGACACGCAGTTAGTGGTGGGATTGTTGGTTTGGGAGATGTAGGAGATACTGTGGTACTCATGCGTTGATTGTTTTCCCACTCGTGTACTTCGGCCAGCGTTCTGGAGACGCAATGGGCGTTGTTACTGAAAATAACGCATTTGAGATATTTAGATCCACAGTCTGGGTTCTGTACGCTGCAGGTTGGTGGAGGATCATACTCGTAGATTTCAGCAGTGAATGTATTACTCAATCCATCTATCACTGTCAACTCAGCGAATCCCAGAGCCGCATCCGGTGCGTGCAGTTCTGCAGCCCCCATAGTGGTTGGATGCGCGGGGTAGTCTGTTTCAATATTCACTCCATTTCTCCGAGAATTTATTCGGAATGCCTCCCAAACATAATCTACAAAGGTATGGTGGCTCCAGAAAGCAGGATCTAATGGAGACGTCTGTAACATAGCCATCTGACCGTCAACCCATCTATGGATTCCATTGTGATGGAATTCCAAATCGCTCTCGATAGCCGAGTCGGCACCACATATTTCGCTCATTCTGGTCATCCTTGTCACGTTCACAACTGCTTCATCCGTCATAGGTGGACCATCAGTTCCAATATTCCTCACGAGCGGACCAGCAGAAGTTGGCCACCCAATTCCTAGAATTCCGCCGGACGCTTCACCAGATCCTGTTCCAAAGAAACGGTCAGTAAATAAAACAGTGCTGGTTGGTTGATCCATCCTTGCCTCCAGGCGTGAGTCCCAGTAAGGGATTGTCACTTCTGCAAACTCGGGGCCCTGAGCTCTTAGCATATTTTCATACCTAATAAATAAATAAAATAAATAAATAGAAATCAAGAAAGAAAGTAGAAAGAAAGAAGCATGCTCTTTAAACTGGTAAAGTTACTAAAACCAAATATCTTGGTCTGGAGGAAATTATATTTCATTGTAAGATTACATGATACCGAGTTGTGAACGATTCGTGTAGATTGGTAAAAAAAGAATGGTAAATTTAAAAAAAAGTAAATACAATTACCGAAACGTTATATTACAAAATGTCAAATGAAATGACTTCGGATCAACATAATTTAAGAAATATGAGTAGGAAAATAAATTATATTAAACCAAATATTTAAAATAATTACATCAATAGATATACTCTGTGCCAACCGAAAAAGTTGCATCCTCCGTGAGCTGAGATGGATGTAATACCGGTATGAAATTCTGCCAGTGCCTCGTAAACGTTTGGAGCTGTGGTCTGGAAGGAAACAATGTCAGCAAAATGTGAAGAATTGGATAGAATATAGCTTTACGGTTTTTTTTATTAAGGAAATTCCGTTTCCGATATATTAAAATGTTCATGAAAAGTACACTCAGCTGTCTTTGAATCCTTTTTCCTTGTCGTCATCATCATCGTCCTATTCGGACCATTATTATTAATATCATTATTATTAGTTGTGGCATCTGTTATTGTAGCCACATCAGCAGTAGAAATAATCGTAATATTTATAAAAGGCGGCAGAGATAGAAATAGATATAACTGCATTAGTAATCTCAGTTTGAATCATTATCGCCACCATAACTATTATTTGTACTATTATTATTAGTAGTAGTATTGTTATTATTATTATTATTATTATTATTATTATTATTGTGGTTGTTTTTGTTGTTAGTGTTGTTGCTGCTATTTTAGTTCTTGTTGTTACCGTGTTCGCTTTCGCTGCCCTAACGGCACGAAAGTAAAGATCGAGTTCTCTCTCAGTCAAAATTCGGATTTCCTTTCTTTTTCTCTTTGGTCCACTAGAAATCACTTGGCGCTTCACATGGCCAGTATGATGGACAGATTGCAACACTTGATCAGAAAGATAATGTACGAGTTCTCTTGTCCCAATAGAAGTGTTTCTACCACCATGAATAATGCTATCATACTGCCATTTATATACGTTTGTACACCATGACTGAATGGCATTGGACGGCGTGTTTGACCTAGACGTCTTTTTCTGTGCTACGTTAAAATTCCATGTGAGTTCAGCAGGGACGTCTGTTTGCTCCACTGTTGCTCTAACATACGGCAACAGGCTGATTATGATCACATGGAATGAGAAAGACCAGACCATTCTGAAATGATGAAAGTTATGAATTATGCTAAGGAATAAATCTCTAAAATTTAACCTTACTCAATACTCTCATATGCCGGTAAATTAATACGTGAAACATTTCTCGTAAACTCTTTCGTTAACTGCAACATGTCGATGTATTATAGTAATTCATCATTTCGAATACATGTACATTGCAAATCCTTTTTGCCACTTCTACAGAAATCTTTATTTCACATATTTAAAAGTGGAATCAATTGTTGTTGGCACGGCGGAATAGATATGCACTTCAACACTTTAGATTCGTAATGGTGGTGCGCGAGAGATTCGTTTTAAATGCAGTTAAACTCGGACACGTTCAAGGTAAATTTTGAATTTCTATAACACTTGACTTTGCATAACGTTCACCGGTTAAAATCAAATGGAATTTACATAAATAATTGTCTATGAATATAAATTTGCAATCTCATGGTTTCATTAGCATATTCATCTTTCAAACAACTACTCATTTCTCGAGTATATTGATGATGCGGAGTTTTTCCTAAGTAAATATCGATATGAATTTTCGTCGTTTCGTATTGGGTAAAATAAATAAATTCCTATGATCGTTAGATACCTCGAAATATATGTTAATAGGTAGTCATGTTTAAGGAACTCGATTTGCATAGCAATGTATTGTACAAGATGACTTTAGCACTCAAATGTGTCAAATGCTAAATATAGATACATGACAGCAACAGTGAACGTTACATGGAGATAACGTACCTCGAATTAATCCACTTGCAATTTTTTTTGGTTTCCTTTAAATTCACATATTTGTATTTCCTCTCAACATGCATGCGTTACTGGTACAGACCGGTTTCTACTGATCACAGATTTGGAGGAGAGTATATGATTGTCTGCATTTAGTGGGAGACCCCAGACTCCGCGAATAAGAAAGATGTGAAGTGTAATATGTCAACTGACAATTTCATCTACCTTCTAATGGATCAGTTAGACTATGACAAGTTAGCAGGCTAAAAGGTTACTCTCATGACACATTACAAACAGTATGTGTTTATCGTAATCAACACCAAAAACAATCATAATGGGACAACGCAGGAGACGTGGCTATTTAGATTTTCTAGTACTGGCATGTTCACCTGTCTTTTTTGTATCGCTTACTTAATCAAGGACCTATATTGGAGACAGAACCTTCCGCAACGATTTTATTGTACATCGTAATAATACGTTTGGATTGAGATAGCGTTAAAACATCAGAATATGTTTTAAATGTTGTGAATGAAACCTTTGCACAAAATCTTGATTATAAAACAAAGGAATTGTTTTTACTCGTAAATTTCAGAACATCTATCAATCTGTCAATCTATCTATCTATATCTCTCTCTGTCTCTCTCTCTCTCTCTCTCCCGGGTAAATGTTTGCAAATTAAGTAACACTTGTTTTTGCAATGCTATGTGCCAGAATATGTTGCCTTGTTTGAAGTTACTCTTGCACCAACTTGATGGTCCTTGAGATTTTTAAGTAAACAGTCCGCAACCATAAGAACGTCTTAAAATATAATTTTGAGACAATCGGACGATTCGATGTGGTGCCAATGCTTGCGTATGATCTGTTGTAAGTTTTCAGAATCGGGGTGAAAAGTTAGCACGAAGGGGATACGTTTGTTGGTTTTCTTAGTTTTATATTTCAGGAGTATTCCTTTGTCGGAGAGTCTAGTTTTATTAATAGCCTCCTCAACATAGCTCATTTTGTATCCTCTCTTTCTAAGGTGCCCCTTGAGCTCTCGGAGTCACTTTTCAAACGTGGGAGGGTAAGAACATGCGCGTTTCGTTTCAACGCAAATACCGGAAGGGAGATCTTTAATTTGTGCTGGGGCGGCAGCTGATCCGGAGTAGATACTGGTAATAGTCAGTAGGTTTAAAGTATAGGTCAGTTTTTATTTTCTCCTCCAGAAGGTCAGATTGAGTATCCTAAAGGACTTTTTGGATGTCTTCTACATAAATTTGATCGTAGCGTGAAAGTTATTATCGAATTAAAAATATATTAAAAATTTTTTTTGGCCTGTTTCGATCCATTATGATTCTGTGTCGTGAATCATTCGGCATCATCTTAAGGGTCTATCTGGTGCTTCGTTGAGAAACTATTGCTCTAGTCTTTCCGTGAAAATATTGGCATACAAAGGTGCTATTTTAGTGCCCCTTGCAGTCCCATTTATTTGTAAGAAGTATTTACTGTTGAATACAAAATTGTTAAACTTGAGAACCATTGTTAAAAGTTTGATCAAACAGGACTTTGGAAAAGATGGATCAGAGTGACTATTACATACTTCCATGCAGACTGTTATACCTTCCTCGTGTGGGATATTTGTGTATAAACTCTCAACACTAATTTAAAAATATAAAGAATCAGAATTACGTATATTTGAAAGAAGAAAATAAAACATGGCTTTTGAAATAAATGTGTTTACAATTGTTACTTTTAAAAGAGTAGCTCTGTCTAATACATTTGGAAGTGTTTCATATTTTGCAATAAAACACAAATGGAAAATTTGTGTCCCTAGGTTACAGATGTCATGAAAGGTGAAAGGTAATCATTTACACACACACACACACACACACACACACACACACACACACACACATATATATATATATATATATATATATATATATATATATATATATATATATATATATATATATATATATATATATATATATATATATATATATATATATATATATATATATATATATATATATATATTACATTATGGTTGTCGTATACAGGAAACAGCTTTAATTTGTAATAACTTCACTGATTTTTTGTTTACTTTCTACATTTATTTATTCACATGTGTGTACCTCGTTCAAGTAGAAGTTGCTATACTCGTGCATCTCTTTCATAGTGAAGTTTATTATTCTGGTTAATCGTTCAGGTCAAAGAAATTTTCGAGTATCAGATTATATTCTGCATTTTAGAACGCTTTGAAAATGAAAACCCTAACGCAAGTTTAAGCTTCGAATATTTATGTTCACTGAAGGTGTACTTTAGCAAGCTTCTGCCGAACAATTTACAGTTTTGGAAATCACCCAATGGACCAATTTCAGGATGTTTCATAATAAGGAAACAGCATAATTCTTGACCACTGAGATTGATATTTTCTTCATTACTAACTTCAAGTACAGCAGATAATAGGCAGAACTACGTGAATTTTACAGTACCACAACAACACACATTGAATCTTGATTTTAAGACTACATTTATTCCTGATATATAAAGAGATAATGTGAAAGTGGAAAATTAGTTTATTATTAGTGTTTTTATATTCACAAACCACAACATAATCTATGAAAAAGCTAAACGATTGACGCTCTTTCTTAGAAAAAGGAAAATTGATTTTTTGAATACGAGTCCGTTTTAAGACTCCAAAACGAAATGTTCATACTGAAGGTAATACTCCTTTGTTCAATGGTGAATTTAGATAAGAAATAGATACATGAAACTGCTTTAATTAATGACACCTATCTCAAACTCAGGTAAATACACAGAATTACATAACGAGAAGACAAAAATACAAAACAAATCTCTGCCATAAATGTCTCTACAATGTGTCCAACGGGCAAACATTGCATGCTTTATGAAAAGAAAATCTACTTGAATTTTGGAATATCTTTTTAAAAGGTCGGAAATGTTTCATTAATTATTCGAATGAGTGTTATGACATTTATAGCACTGTATACACATAGGATACAAAAATAGAACATAATATTTTAACGAATCGATATTTCCTAGTTCTAATTAAAATTGATGAACGTAGCCCAGCTGTTAAAAAAGCCACTAACAAAGCACCATGTGTTGATATAGTTTTGAACTAAGACATTACCGAGTCATCAAACCTTGGAGCAAATTGCAGGATGACATTTTTTATGTTATGTAGCAGTATGTATCCATCGAATTAGAACAACTGCTTTATTGTACCAGTTTATTAAAAATATGACACTCCATTCAAATCAAACAGAGGGATGTTATTGCGTATATATTAGTAAACCTTTCCACCAGCATATTAAATCAAAGGCTCACCTTTTTGGTTAATAAATATGATATTATTTCCAAGGCAAAATTTGGATGTAATTGGACAATAATACATTTTTTAATTTGAAAACTTCTCGATGAAAATAAAATAATTTTATGCGCCCTTGTTGATTGATTGCGAAAATGTTAATTATACTTAGACCAATGTACAGGCCAGTGCTATCGCTTACAAGGCACATTAACTGAAATTCAAATTAATTCAATATTTCACCGGGGCTTTATCAAATTTAAATTTTTGGCTGCAAAGATTCGTTTTGTTACGTCTCATCTACATTTGGGAATTATTTTACCATCATATGGCGCCTAAATCAATCACATTGAATATATAATTCATTCTGCATCTATGCGAACTGGACGACTGAGGAAGTTTAAAAATGTATTATCAAACCTAACTTGAATATAACATATATAACCTACATTCGCTCAGTCCTGGAATATGCGTCTGAGATATGGTTTTTCAGTACTAACTCCGAAAAGGTTTGAAAACAAATTATAGCTGGATACGGCCAGTATAGTTTCTGGACTGCCACAATTTGCTATCTTCATTGATGCTGTACCATTAAACAGTATCTCGATTATATCTCTGATTTACTCGGACCTTGACACAGTGCCTAATAATCTGAGAAACTGGAACAATATCATTCATTTTCAATGTCCAACCTCATTATTTTAAAACATCGCATTATCAATATGTATTGACTCGTGGAATGCAGTCCCACAATCCCCTGGTAATTTTGCATATATGCCCAAACTTCTAGTTATAGAAAATACCGAGAGCAAGATTTCTTCTTTGAGTTATTTAGCATTTTTCAACAGGCAAGCGATTGGACTAGGAAGCTAGTTTAGACACAAATGCAGTTAACTGAATAATGATTTTTTTCACTATGATCTTATATAATCTTAGCACATAAATTATTACGGCAGAAAGAAAACCATTTCATATAAATGGAAATACAGAAGTGTATTATTAACACAAAATAAGATTCACAAAAATATGATTATATCTTGTTCCATTATGACTACACTTAAAATTGTTTGGACAGGATCACGCCAAACATTATCATTCCTTTACCTGTATTGCTATGTATATTTAATTTATATTGTCTGGTTGACCTTTATCCTTCCTTGAGAGTAGGAGTTTGAGCTTACCGGACTGATGTCTATTTTTGTAATCATAATATTGTGTAGCTAATTTTTGTTCATGAGTTTAGATCATTTGCAGATAAACATGTTTATTTTGATATATGTGTAGGACATTGGTTTTCCATTTAGAAAGTCCTGGTCTACCTGATGTTTTCTGTGTTCGTTATTAAAATGTTAGTATCATAAATGATTTTGTTTATCTCTTAGAATGTTCTGGAAATTAACGCTTGACCTTCATCATGGTCGTCTCATTAGGTCTTATGTTTTTATATTAAGGTTGTTTATATTATAATTACTCATTCCATATAACGTTCGAAGTGGAATCAGTCTTATTTATTTTCATATATTTTAGATCATATATTTCTTAAAAGCATTCTTTGGACACTCACGGTACTCATTAATAATTTCGGACTAAATCACTATTTTGGGGATTAGTGTGGAATAATTTAGAGACATTTTTGGATTATATTATTGTGATACATCAAGACTGTCAGTACAACAACACTATTCCAGATAAATGGTAATCAGCATATTCAACATTGTAAATTCGTCGGAACGCCACTGGAATTCAATCTGAATGCTCTATACCTTTGGACTTGTGATAGAACTTAAAGGACTATTTGGAATTTAATTCAAAATACTGTACGTTCTTATTAAATTTTTAAATTTTGACTTTGTATTCCAGAGAAATAAATTATTTGTCGAATTATTCTAAACTTGCTGGTCTTTGATTTTTTTATGTTACTTAGTTTAAGACCATAGGGTCGGAACACTATCATTTCATAAGGTTACGCCACCTGTCTTATTTTGTTTTCGTGAACTATTGCTTGCATACTCGCTAATTAATTATTTATGTTTATGACGGAGAATGACTTATAAGTTGAAAATCTTGTTTCCAATCATTAATCAATAGTTATAAATTTTTTCCAACACGTATATATTGTAAGATGAAATTGACATTCACATAAATAAATAAATACTGAGCCGCAAAATAGAAATGTTTGATAGACTAGACAACATAGGAAAGAAGAAGGGAGCCTAACTGATGTGTTTGTACATGTGTACCTCTTTATCTCTCTGGGTTATTTTAGTGTTCTCAGAAAAGATAAACACATCGCTTACATGTCAGGCCACTGTGTGATATATCAAGATATGTTATACATCGCGATTTTACATATATCACTGTCTTGGAAATAGGATGTGAAGAGACACACTTGACACAATCTGGTTTTGACTAATGGCCATTTATTTTTGCATTGCACCCTGAGAAATGACATACTACATGCAAATACAGCACAAATAATGCATTAATAAATATATACTGCCCCATGACATTGTTTTCAGCATCACCTTCACGGTATTGATTCCTGCCTGAACCATAAACAGTATTCACTAAGATTGAAATAAACAAATATAAAAATCTATGCTCCATGAGCGAATTGATGTTATTCTATTCTTAATCAGGAAAATTGTTGGTACTTAGTAAGTAAGAAATATCTTAAAAATGATATACATGAACATCATTAATTATATTGGATTTACAAAAGACATCGTTGAATTAATTTAACTTAACGTGAGAAATTTCCATAATGCAAATAAAAGTGACTCCGTGAAAACATTTGCGTGCCCAATTTCAAGTTTACAATGGAGCACCATATGTGGATTACAAAAATTGTGGATCACACTTCTTGAGACGAAACCTGGTTTTTAATAGAAATGTTGGTATCTGCAAGATTTAATTCGTACGTTCCCCATTAAATATTAATTCGTTTGAGACGATAACCCAACCACCAGATTAATGAGTTACAGACATTAACTACTCCATGCAAATACAGTACAAATAATTTATTAATAAATATATATTGCCCGACGATAGCGTTTTCAGCACCACCTACACGGTATTCGTTCCTGCCTGAACCTTAAACAATATTACATTTAAATGAAATAAAATGATGGACAAAAACAGTGATCCATGGGCGAAATGCTGCCAAGATACTTCTAATCAGGAACATTGTTTGGACGTACTGAATATGATAAATCTCCGAAAATGACTACAGTAAGTATATTTGGTCGCCAAAAGATGCACGTGTACATGAGGAAATATTTGTAAATTTTCTTTTAAGTAAAATTTAGTGTGACGGAGACATTTTGTTTCTGAACTCGAATTGTAAAATCAAATACTGAAAATTTGTTAGGCAGTCGCTCCATATAGATTCCAAGTTTAGATAGCGGACACTGCCCATCATGATTAAATTAACTGGATTCAACGTTAGACATTTCCACAACACAAATAAAAGTGGCTCCCTGTGAACTTCCAAGTGCCTAATTTCAAGTTTAAAATGAAGCTGCATGGGTGGATCACAAATTGTAACTAACATGTAAGAGATCAAGCAAGTATTTTAATAGAAATGTTTATAGCTCGAAGATTAATTGCACACGTTTTCTATCAAACAGCGATTATTTTGTAAAAAGTAACCCAAACAACAAATCCTTAAGACTCAAGTATTTCAGACAGGTCCAAGATATGGTCATATGAAAACAGTACTGTACCAGCTCCAGAACTATATAATATATAATATCATTATTATCTTATCCAAAGCATATTGTACCAAATCTATACCTAATTACAGAATGAGAACAGCGGGTCATTGCGTCAGTCCCTGTTGATAATTGCAAAGCTATAGTATATAAGAAAATGGCTGCCTGTAAACACGATTGAACGTCTCATTAAACATTTTTAGTCTGATGTTAAAACACTAATGTGCTTTTTGAACTGAAGATGTAGCACTCTTAAGCTCAAGTTTTTCCAGATATAACGTCATCTTCCCTTAAACCCGCTTCATGAACACAGCAAATTTGCATTAGTGTAATCTCACACCCCTGGTATACATCTAAGGCTCGGCGGCTGATAGCGTGCACAACGATTGCATTGCTGTAGGTACAATTTACCTTGGCCACACTTGGCATACGTATTGCAAGAATTCAAGCGTTGATACTGGAGAGTGTACACAATCAGGTGTATTTTCCTTCTTCGCTTAAAACTGCACATGGTTTGCTAACAACACGTACATATCCTACATCCTACCCTGAAGAAATAATTAAATAACCAGACAACAAATTGCACTCAAACTATTAACATATGTACACGATTTTGTGCCTAATTTTCTTTCTCTTTTTCTCTTTCATACAGCATTTTTCTAAGGAGTGGTTATGAAATAGTCTTCTATTGTGGAAAAACGAAAAGAGACGAATCAATCCTCAAACATTTGAAAACAGTATTGACCATTATATCTCAGGCTTGTAAAACCTTCCCTACGTCACCACCTTACAAGGTGTCTGGGAGAAAATACATTTGTAGAATTAAAAGTGGAAAATCACTTTTATCATTCATGAACAAAACAAGAAATGATGACTATCATACAGCCAACATGGACAAGGTTGTTTACTGAACAATTGTTGGACAATAATGTTATATTGTTTTTCAAGAAATCAAGAGAGGTCAAATACAGTCGATATAAAATAGACGCAGCAAATACAGTTGCTTTGTAATACTATTAATCAGACGCACACCTATGCAGCTTAAACATAACGTTTAACGCAACACATGCAAAAGGAGATCGAAGTAAATAGAGGGACAGGTATGGTACAGTACATGTGAATTAATCACTTAATTTATAGGAGGAAAGAAAATGCATATATAAAAGAAATAGATTACAACTTCAGTACATGATTCTCTCACATATTGCTTTGGTTGCAAACTAAAGACATACATCCTAACAACAAATCGAATTTGATAAATGGATTTCTGACTTACCCGGTACAGTGAGAAGTTAGAGTATATAACAGATTTGTTATTACGTACCATTTTACATATTCTATCCTTAAGAAAAGAGATTTTGTTTGTTCCTTTTCTTTATAAATGATGAAAGTGGAGAAGATATCTACAACAGTGATTGCATTTGCACAGAATGTTTATTTGCGTTTCTTCAGGTATATAGCTTTTTAAAGGAGGTCGATTGTATTTCCATGTAATATCAGAAGAAAATAGTCAGCAGCCATGTCACAATTTCAAAATATTTTGGCCTTTGTTTTTCCCTGTGCTATTTGAGCCCTTTTTCTTGTATATCTTTCATTTTTAGAGGTCGATTAAGAAAATTAACATCTTGAGTTTTATCCACGTTTTATTATGTTTATAGTACACTTGCCTTGGAATATATATGTATTCATTCTATTCGATTCTGTTTTCACTTATGTATTTATTATACCATCTCGTCCTTGCTGGTTGGGTCCAAAGGAATGCTGCGCATGACATTTGGCACCAGTTCGGATGAGGAGCTGCCGGAAGAAAGTTGTAGTTGACACACAGCCGCCTTAGAGGCTCCACTTCGGATATTATGTCTGGGTTTACTCCAGTAGCCTTTCCTTCTCCCGAAGATATCCACAAGAGAGCGAAGTTATCATCCAATGGCTGCGAGTTGGTAGGTTTGGAATCAGAGTTTACTTCTCCTAGACGAAATGCCTGACAAGGCTAACGAGCTCCATCTGCCCGGGTTTGGAGCCAGAGTTTTCCTTCTCTTAGACTAGCTGCCGGCCAAGGCTAAAGAGCCCGGGCTCTGTGAAAAGAGGGGGCCACGAGTGTAGTTGCAGCTGTGGAACAATATAGTGTCGGAGAGGCCATATGCAAGTAACCTCCTGCCCAGCAGAGCTAGACAGTCGTCCAGCGACGATCACTACACCTGGAAAATAAAGGCTGTGAGAGACGTTTCACTTTCCTTTGGTGAGCGGTACGTCAGGCCCAGGCCTCGCACACCCCACCAGCAAGGACGTGAGGGGGGTTCTGACGTCAGGGCAGCCCATGATCTCCATACTCCACGCCCTGGAGAGGTCACTCCAATCTCGCTACTGGGTGAGGAAACAACACGGAAGCTGGCAATCTACGAGTTATAAATCCCAACCGATTGGCGTAGGGAAGGGGCGCCACGAGTCAGCTTCCATGGTGGGAGGGATCATCATGTCCCACTGGCCTGACTACCGGCCGCCACAAGCCGGGCAGCCCCCGGTTAGTAAGATGTTGACCCGCCATCGTCTGCCTGCTCCAGTGGTTCGATTCGCAAACTGTAACGTGCGCACCATGTGCACATGCATCTCTGTCGACCTCAGGGAGGTGGACGACACCAGGAAGACGGCCATCATCGATAGAGAACTCACCAGACTAAATATCAGCATAGCTGCCCCCAGTTAACCAGGCTCTCCCTTAGCGGTTCCCTCAGAGAGGAAAACTACATCTTCTTCGAGAACCTGATGATGACGGAGTGGGCTTTGCCATCAAACACAACTTCCTGGCTTTGGTTGAGCCTCCCACAGGAGACACTGCGCGTCAACATGCTCAGTGTCCACGGCCCCACCCTCACGTCTTCAGAAGACACAAAGGATCAGTTCTATGAGCAAATAGACGAACAGTTCAAAGGATGCCCCAAAGACGAACAACTATTCCTCCTTTGTGAATTTAATGCCATAGTAGGTACGGAACACGACTCATGGCTTACCTGCTTTGGATATCATGGCACTGGAAAGACCAACGAAAACGGTCAGAGACTGTTGAAGTTGTGCACCTACCATAACCTGTGCGTCAAAAACACCTCCTTCAATTGTAAGCCAAAATACAAAGTGCCATGGAAACACCCCAGGTCTCATCGCTGACACGACCAGGTGCTCTGCCCTTAACAGCGTCCTCTCCACCAGAACCTACCACAACGCGGACTGCGACTCCGACCACGCCCTCGTGAGCAGCAGGGTGCGTCTACAGCAACACACACTACACCTCTCAAAACCAACAGATACGCAGATGTCGGTCCCCTCCAAGGTGGAGGAGTATATGTCTGCATTGGACCAGGCTCTCCAGGACCTGCCAGAGCACTATGCCACAGCCAAGTGGAACGCCATGGAGGGTGCCATCTACAGCACAGACATGACCTCATTTGGCAAGAAGGAACGGCCCAGCCAGGACTGCTTCAACGCAGACCTATTAAGGACGGAAACAATAATCGAGGACAAACGAAAAGCCTTCATTGTTTACATAAAAATGCCATAATGAACAGACGCTTGCTGATCTCAGAAGTGCCCGAAGCAACACCCAACGCATCGCTGGACAGCGCGCGAACGAGTACTGGCAACAACTGTGTGAAAGAATCCAGGGCAGTGCCGAGTCTGGAAACATCCAAGGTATGTACAGTGGCATCAAGAAGGCTATAGGCATTACAGTGAAAGGGGTCAGCCCCCTGAAATCTCTGACTGAAAGAAGATCACTGACCATGAGCAACAGATGGCAAGATTAGTTGAGCACTACTCAGAGCTATACTCTTGAGAAACGTCAGTCATCGATGCGGCACTTAGCAGCATAAGAAACTTCCCGCCATGGAGGAGCTCGACAAAGTGCCCACATTAGAGGACCTCAGCAAAACAATCGACTCCCTCCAAAACGACAAAGCACCAGGTAGTCACATCATCCCGCTCGAAGCTATCAAACGTGGGAAACCAACAATGCTTCAGCCACTGCATGAGCTACTTTGCCTCTGCTGGGAGGAAGGAGCAGTCCTCCAAGACATGCGCGTCGCCACGATTATGACCCTTTACAAAAAAAGGGCGACCGCACCGACTGTAATAATTACTGAGGGATCTCGCTCCTGAACATCGTTTTCAAAGTGTATGCCCGCATCATGCTCAACAGGCAGCAGCTGATGACTGACCATGTGTACGAATACCAGTGCATGAGACATTTCACCCGACATTTGGGAAGTGCTGACCGAAGACCGAGGCACCTAGGGACTGATGTTAAGCAAGCGCATAGCAGTCGCTGATGCGGGGAGAGTCCAGTTGGCGGCAGAGAAACGTGAGAGAAAGAAGATCGCGGCAGCAACCCCAGTAACTAAGACTTCCAAGTATGTCTGCACCAACTGCAATAAGGACTGTCACTCGCGCATAGGCCTGCACAGCCACAGCAGACGATGCCAACACCCCAGAGACAGACGACACTCCAAGGGCGCTATTCGCATGGTCTCTTTGGAATGAACCGCCAATGATGATGATGATTTATTATACAAAAGTCATTTTGTGTACCATAACATCTATTATGTTAGTCACACAAATTGATTGAAATTTATATTCAAGTATGCAACCTTCGTGCGTAAAAATGATTAGACTGTTATGTTTTAACCTATTTGCATAGACCAGATACGCCGTAAATGTTTCATATTTTCATTGTTTTGCATTCATACAATTTTTTTTTCTTTTTGTTTGTTAATATTGATTTAGTGTATAAAGAGACAGGAATGTAAATATAGTTTAGATGCAAACATGACATGTGTATAATGCACGAATGCATTGTTATGTAAAGGTCATTCGGTGTAATGCACAAATATAGTATAAATAAATTTATAGTATGACCTAAAACGATTCTCGTTTTCTAGCCACACTCAAAGCTGGAGAGTTAAAGCCGGGTTGAGATACTGCAACACTGAGGTTATGTTAGCAAGGGAGTCCTGCTAAAAGGGCGGACAAGCCCGGAACGTCCTATCAACGTCGAGACATGGGAGAACGAGCCACACGAAGTCCCCTATAATCCATTATACAGTGAAGAAGCATTAGAATGCAATATAGAATGCTGAAGCCGTTAGAGGGCAAAATAATTATGTGCAAAAAGTATCAGTGAACTAAACTGTTCTTAACCAATTTAATAACAATGAATAACATTTAAGAATTGTTTAACTGCAGGGTTTATTTTTTACTAGTATGCATTATTGCGTTAATTCATAATGATCATTAATTATATCATCTTAAGATTTCGTGAGTGTTGTCTTCATATTCTTCCAACCATCCATTCTATCGATTTGTGGCAGACAGAGCGACAAAACAATACATCTAACTGATGAAAGAGATGAAAGTCGTACGAATCAATCCTGAATTCATACGTTTTTGGATTTTCTTTCTTTTATTCATTTAAACAAAATGATACTCGATGCAAGAGAGAATATGATTCCTTTGTACATATTCTCATAACTGAACAATTTTGACAGTTTACGATAAAATTTCTTAACAACGATTTTCATTAAAAACGTTCTAAAAACGATCAACAAGATATCAAATTAAAAACATATCTTGATGAAACATTTATCTTGCCATACATGGGTACTACGTGATGATTTTATCCCTTTACAAGTTTCGGTCCATTAATAGGTTTGTGAATTGTATGTCCTGGTGGAAGAGGACGTTGTACAGGTGGCTGTTTGGTTGGCCAGAACCAGTCTGTCTGGAAGTCGCAGTTGAAGGCGATTACGATGTTTTCATATTTGACTTGGGGACACATAGCATCAGTGGTGAAATCCCAGACATCCATCACCGCATTTCCGAAGTCTGTTCCGTAATGTCTCGGGAGGGCAGAGGTAAGCCGGATAGCTCCACTACAGGGACGGTAGATATTTGAATTTGGTACCTTACAAACAGGTCTACACACTCTACCGCATGAGTCAGTAGCTTGAAGAAGGGCTAACGTGCTTTCCATGGCTGGATTCTTTACTGCAATGTAAGCGGTGGATACTGTAATAGCTATACGACGATCAACGATGGCGTACTCTTTATATATTCCGTCGTAATTAAGACCGATAGATTTGATGTAGATAGACGAGATCCTTTTGTCCCCCTCAGAACATTTCTCATATTTAACTGGATGTCCATTCCTCAAGTGCTGATACACGTTGCTGTAGAGGTTTGGGGCATACATATCGTAGAATTTGCTGATTTTGCCGCTGTAGATTGGGTAGGAACCATAGCTTGTATACTCCGGAGGTCTTCGATAGATGACCTTCACTGGAACGTAGACCCACTGACGGCTGTCACTCTTTCCGTTCAAAACATAGTGGTTTTGATAAGGCTTGTCATGTTCGGTGTAAAGCTGAGGTATGGGTGAGTGTGGACACGCAGCAGGAGGCGGTGTAGGTGGTGTATGTGGAGCAACTGTGGTGCGCGTGATCTTATTGTTTTCCCACACGATTACTTCAGCCAGCGTTCTGGAGACGCAGTGAGCATTATTTCTTAAAACAACGCATTTGAGATATTTAGACCCACAGTCTGGGTTCTGTACGCTGCAAGTCGGAGGAGATTCATATTCGTATATTTCCGCCGTAAATGTGTTACTCAATCCATCTATCACTGTCATCTCAGCGAATCCGAGTGCCGCAGTAGGTGCGTGCAGTTCTGCAGCCCCCATTGTGGTTGGATTCTCGGGATAATCCGTCTCAATATTAACTCCACTTCGTAGAGAATTTATTCGGAATAACTCCCAGATATAGTCTATAAAGGTGTGGTGGCTCCAGAACGCCGGGTCTAATGCAGAAGTCTGTAACATGGCCATGTGACCGTCAACCCATCTGTGGATTCCATTGTGATGAAACTCTAAATCACTCTCTATGCTTGAGTCGGCACCACAGATTTCTCTCATACTGGTCATTCTTGTCACGTTAGCAATCGCTTCATCGGTCATAGGTGGTCCATCCGTCCCGATATTCCTTATAAGCGGACCAGCAGAGGTTGGCCATCCACTTCCCAGAATTCCGCCGGACGCTTCACCAGATCCTGTTCCAAGAAGACGATCTGTAAATAAAACAGTGCTGGTTGGTTGATCCATCCTCTCCTCTAGACGTGAGTCCCAGTAAGGGATTGTCACTTCTGCAAACTCGGGGCCCTGAGCTCTTAGCATATTTTCATACCTAATAAATAAATAGATAAATACATAAATAAATAAACAGGTACTTGAATCAGATGAATCTAATTAAAACAAATATGTTGGCGATGATAATTTATTATCATACTACGGTATTGAGATGTAAACGTTTTATTCGCATATGAATTGAATTGGAATCAATATCATTGAATAAATTAGATTTATAAAACAAACGAAATAAGCCAAGTTGTATTAAATCTAAATCAGTGGAATTAAATATTTAAAATAGTTACATCAATAGGAAAACTCTGTGCCATCCAAAAAAGTTGCATCCTCCGTGTGCTGAGATGGACGTAATTCCGGTGTGAAATTCTGCCAGTGCCTCGTAAACGTTTGGTGCTGTGGTCTGGAATGAAAGGGTTTAAACATGAAGTAAATGCTAATATCGATTATCGTTTTAGGCTTTTTTGAAATTGCACTTCTGTTACATTAAAAGCAGTCTTTAGAATTCTCTTGAAAATAGCCACATTAATATACATCTTTACTGTTTAATTTCTTCTTTCTATTAGTACACTTCGTCATCGTCCTATTTGTACCGCTCTGAACAACATCTTTGTTATTACAAGTAATATTGGAAGCGGTAATAATGGTTATAGTAATAGTAGCAATAGAGGTAGTTGCTCTATCAGTAATATCGGCTTGAATCATTACCACTAGCATCTTTATTATTCTTATTCTTCTTCTTCTTCTTCTTCTTATTATTATTATTATTATTATTATTATTATTATTATATTATTTTATTATTATATTATTATTATTATTGCTGATGTTTATACCGTGTTGGCTTTCGCTGCTCTAACGGCCCGGAAGTAATGATCAAGTTCTGTCTCAGTCAACATCCGGATCTCCTTTCTCTTTCTCTTTGGTCCACTAGAAACCGCTTGGCGCTTGACGTGACCAGTACGATGTACCGATTGCAACACTCGATCAGAAAGATAATGTACGAGTTGTCTTGTCCCAGTAGTAACGTTTCTGCCACCATGAACAATATTGTCATACTGCCATTTATACACGTTTGTACACCATGATTGAATGGCATTGGACGGCGTATTCAACCTGGAAGTTTTCTGATGTGCAAAGTAAAAGTTCCATGCTAGTTCTTCAGGGACTTCTGTTTGCTCCACTATTGGTCTGACGTATGGCACCAGGATGATTATGATCACATGGAGAAAGAAACATGAAATCATTCTGAAATGAAGAAAAAAATTTTAAAAATTTTCTTGTCAAGCATCAAAACTTCAACACCTTCCATTTACTTGGATTTCAACGCCAATCAATGCAATTACCATGTGTTGGTAACCTTTCAGACAGCTGCAGCAAGTCGATGCATTACTATCCTAATTTTCAAATATGCGTACATTGTAAATTACCACATTCACTTCAAAGGACTTTCGTATTTGTAACAATCCATTTAAAGGTGGAACAAAATAATAATGGCATTGCTGAATTGATATCAGTTCTTCAAATGGTACCTCTAAATACTCCAGAGTTTCGTTTTAATTCAGTTGAATTGGTATGGTATGATAGAGGTCACGGTTAAATAAATTAAAGTTACATAAGGTATGCCAGTTAAAAGTAACTAATGCTTACACGAGTAACCGTCTATCAATAAAATAATTTCAAAGTTACATTAACATATTTATGTTCAAAAACAACTGCTCAACTCTCAAAGATATTGATGAAGTAAAATATCAACATCGATTAAAGCTGTTTTGTACTGCGTCAAGTGACAACATTCTTTTGCTCTTTAAAAGATATAGAAATATAATAACCTTAATAGTCAAATTTATGGAACCGAGATTTCTAAACAAGATTTTGGAATACATCCCGTTAGCACTCAAATATATCGAAATGCTACGTATGGATAGATGACAGCAGCGGTGAACGTTACGTGGAAGATAACATATCAGTCAAATATGTGTGTGTGTGTGTGTGTGTGTGATTTGGATTTTTAACGTAGCCTTAATGTTATTGTAGTCATCGTTACGATGTCTGCAGTGTGACAGTTTATAGTGATGTGTAGCACTGGGGCATCATGCCGCAGACATGTATCATGATGTCCCACCCAGTCACATTATCTTGACACATCAGTGAAATAATATTATTGGCTAATACATTACTTACCTCTCTTTGAAATTTCACTCTCATGAAATATGACTTGACTTAATCCACTGTTCACTTTCAAGCTGTTTTTTTTTTTCTTTAAAGTTATAAACAATCCATCTACGATTGACTAATTCAAGTAGTAAAATGCCATCGAAATATATAAAGTTTAGTCCCACTTAGATTTCCTCCAACATTTATGTGTTACGAGCCCAAGCTGGTTTGTCCTGATTTCAGATTTGGAGCAGAATATATTCCTCCCGACATGTAGGGGGAAGTCCAGAGCTCAGCCAATAAAATAATTGTAAGTTTAATATGTCATAAGTGATAATTTATTTTGCATTCCACTGGACTAGTTAGACCTTAAGAAGCTAATAGGGCTATTGCGCTTAAAGAGGTTACTCTCTTGATGGATTAAGGTGTTTGTATGACACAATCATAAGGACCAACAAATCATAATGGGACATAACAGGACACAATGCTAATTTGATTCTAAGTGTTTTGATTGTTTTTTATCATCATTACATGAACTTTGCTAAAATATATAATGGTATATAACACTATATGTTGGGACAGAAACAGCGTCGGAATGTGGCTTAATTAGTACAATGAGAAGTTTTTATTGGGGGGGGGTTAAAACTAAATTATCAAACTAAGGATTTTTTTATCTATTCAAGACTTTTGATGCAGAAGCTTTATATATACTATAAAGAAGTGAAACAAATAATTTAATAAAATAAAATAAAAGTTTTTATTTCTCTACAATGCAAAATGAAAATTTTATATACACTTCCTGTATTCTGAATAATATCCCAAATAATCTTGAAACCTTTTGACATGTCCAAAAATACATATGTTGTTCTGAATGAATTTCAATAGCTTTGAATATCCCGATGTAGCACAGCGATGCAATCCAGAATGTCCTTCAATGAGTTAACGATAGTTCTAAAATAATGTGATATTCAAAGGTCTGTGAGCATTTGTTACTTCCAATAAGTAATTTAAGTAAGCAATTCCTCTTGAATTATATCTGAACACAACTGTAAACGCTGATACTAAATGGATTCTAGAGACTCCCTAAGAAAGGAACGAATTAGTTGCATGATTCACTCTATTTGTATCTTCTTGAACCAATATTACACCAAACTCTATATCACTTGCACCAACAGACATTTTAAATAATTGACTGAAATATGGAGCTGAAAGAACTGGTGCACTTTTAAATATGGCATATAATTTGGTGAAATATCCTTTGAATTTGTCAGACCAGTCAAATTTGGCTTTTTTACTCACCATATGTGTCAAAGGATCGGTGATTGTAGATAAATTTGAACAAAACTTCCGATAATATCCAGCCATACCAAAATATCGCATACGTGGCTTGTAACTAATAGACACTAGGAATTCAAAGACAGCCTATACATTAAATTCTACAGCTTTAGATTGACCTTGTCCCACAATATGTCCTAAAAAAGTGATACAAGAACGGCAAAACTCATCTAAACATACATCACTGAGTCGATCCAAGAATATCCGAATGGTTTCCAAGTGATATTTCCAGATCTCATTTTAGATGGTGGCGTCACAATTATTTAGACCAGGTAATAACATGTTCCTTAACCGCTCTAATGTTGAAGCAGAAATTTTCATTACGAATGACATCTCTTTAGACTGATGAAATCTATCTGGAGTTGCATATGCTGAGGGTTCTGTGCTTTTTCCTTGGGTGGAATTTGCCGGAATGATTTTGAAAGGTCAAATGCGGTGATATGCTTTGCATTTCCAATGGTGACGATGCAAGAATCATTTCTTGGCAATGGAAATAAGCCCATTTTGATGACACTGTTTGCTTTTCTGGACTACACATGCGAAGTGTATTATCAGGTTTTGACACAATAATATATGGTGAATTCTAATTACTTTTACTTGATTGTATGAAATCATTCTCCTGTAAATAATAAATTTATATTTTAAAACATTCCTGTTTCAGAGGATTCGTACTGTGAGACTACTATTTCACAGATGTACAATCTACAATCTCAATGACACATTTTATTTATTGGAACATCAGGAAACATGTGCTCATATTCACATAATAACTGTTTTAATTCACTCTTTTCCTGTTTTTGGTAGATGTGAAAGTTTATGGTCCATATTGTTTACTATCACTGAATTCCGAAGATTGAGTAAACCAGATTAACTACAGTCAGATTCTATTCCATCGTTGACATCCACACTGTGCAATTAAATTGTTCGTATAGTTAACCACGTTATTGTTAGATGACAAAGTTGTTTCTATTTTCGACTCCCAGAAGTGTTAATGATATAATGTAAGTCATTTACTTTCTTTCCAATAGTTTAACGGCCCGAAATGTTAGCCCGAAAAGGGTTTGAGGTATGGGTACGAGAGCCAGAACTTTATCAGCAGACTAAAAACTCACTTCCTGTTTATTTCTGTCATCTCTTAATTTCATTTTTGACTGAGTGAAAGTTAGTTCTTGTTACTTGACAAGCTTTTAACAACTTTTATTAAACATTTGACATAGTCGTACAGATGATCTTCCAATCTTCCTTTGAAAGAAGTTTCTCTTTCAATAACTCAATGGCCCAAGGACAATACAAAGGGACTAAATCCCAAAGATTTGTGAACTGATTCCTTAATTACACATAAATGCTTTCATCCGAGTCCTTTCTGGTATCACAGTAATATGACCGAATCATATTTTACATGTTTGATGAAATAGTTCGAAATCTCTTGGACATTCAGGGTGATATACAGAATGATTAAAACGTTAGATGCCTAATTAATTCATAACTACGTTGAAAACTTCCAGACATAACATCTGACCCTTGATCAGACTGGAGAGGTTTGGAAAAGACAACAACTGTATAAACGAAGTGTGCCTAAGATTTTATAATCGTCTTAACTTCAATAATTCTCAAGGAATTGCATCTGGAAATCACGTGGACGCACATATTATGGTTAATAAGTATTGGTTGCCTGGAATGGTCTTAGGTAAGGGACCGACACAGGCTACCATTATTCTATTAAATGGTTCGTTAAATGCAGGAATATGTTCCAGATGAGTCTTATGTATGATCTAACTGTATTTTCCTACCATATGACAAATGTGACAAGATTTACAGTACTTAGAAAAATCCCTTTTCAGCTAATAAATATTATTCAAATATTGTGATAAATCTTATTGACTCCTAAAAGTCCAGCCAAGAAGTATCTAAGAATATGACATCTGAACGTCAACTTTTTAGCTCACTTGATCTCCGCTTTCTTATAATGTCCAAATTTATGTTAAGTAACAAACTGGGAATTGGGTGGCTGCATGTTTACTAATATTCCTCTAAAACAAACAAAAATCTCAGAATATTATTTATGTTCGACAACGAATGATTATCTTTGTGACCCTAATTATAATAAAAAGAATGATTTGTAAAAAGAGAACAAGTGTGATCAATATATATTGATTGATCAATACAGGAGCAAACGTGGCCTAGTCAAAAGAATGACGAACACATGTGTCCACTAAAGGAATAATTTCCTGACCAACATCTTTCTCAAGAGGCTTTTTTCAATGGATCAATGTTTTGGTTCCACAAGGCTTGTCAGTAACCGGTGATTAACCACGATCTTATCTCCAGCTAGGTCATTGCTAATTATAGACGAATACCTTCTCTAGGTAAAGAAAACACTCCTCCAACAGTCACGAGTCCTGAGACTATAGTTGATAACAAATTGACACAATGGAGGGGAGGGGGAACTATTAACAAAATGTACTCTACTCCCTGAACAAGAACACCTTCACAAGAAGAAAAACTCTCAGACAACGGAATAGTACCTGATAATAATAGAGTCTGAGAAGTTTGTGTGTTCATTAATATTCTCATATTGATAGGCCTGGCAAAATAATTCATAAGTAAAACGGAACATTCTGTCATTAATTGTTCATCAGTCTCCAAAATAGAATCAGACCGGGTTTGGGTTTGTTTGTTTGTCATGTTTTGTTGTTGTTGTTGTTGTTTTTACTCAACAAATGTATTGCTTTTAATGCATGACAGCGTACTTGACCTCTTTGAAATAAGAGCGTTTGAAATAGCTCTGTCTTTATGTTCAATCAGTAGCATTCAGAAATATCCTGTTCTTTTTGTAACAAATGCAGGTTGGAAGGTATAAGGATTTCTGATCAGTGTTAGAAGTTTGTGTTTCTAAAAGTTGTGCCTGATTGAGATTTGGAAGTACTCGTATGAGGCTAAGTAGATTTTTTGCCACAAAACTGCTGAGAGGAATACATTGTAACAAGATAACCGGGAAGGATTTCGGATTACAAGAGAACACTTTTGATGGTGATACAAATGCATTGTTTAATAACGAATGACTTAAATGAACAATTATGATTAATATATGCGTGCATATGATCCAAATATTGGATCAATTAACCTAAAACGCACGAACTAAATGATGAAAATACCAATAAATGACCATACACAGTACAAGCACAAGGGGTGAATGATTCACATTGATTTCTCAACGAAAAGATTGATGTGTTTTACTCAGATAGTAAAACAAATGTACTATTTCACTCATATAGTAAAATATATTCACTCAAATAGAGAAATTATGAAAACAAAATGGACACCTATATTAATTATCTTTACAGTCCCCAAAACACACTGGGTTTTACAAACCCACAAAATTATTCCACGGCTAAAAGGTTACATGTATGGAGTTACACACTCCGTCAGCAGCACAATCGGCTTCCAGTCACACTGGCCAATCAAATAGTCAGTATTCCAGGTTGGTCAATTAAGCAATCAGCGCCCACCAATCTCGGTCAGCAATGCTCGATTACCTGCTACTCGACACCGAACACCGTGTATTCAACTATACGGCTGCTATGGTTCAGCTTCACAGCTGCTGTGGTCGACTTCTTTGGTTAGCTCTGCACCTGGTACCATGTCGACTCCGATCACACCGATAACTCGGATCGCTCCAGTCGCTCGGGTCAGCTGAAAATAAAGCTAACACAGTGTAATATGCATGACACGGGCAGATACGATAAAACATAATGACGTTATAAGCAGTAAGTTATACAAATTTCATTATCGGCATAATAATTACAAAACAACAAACAGGTTCAGAAGTAAGCCTAACTGAGCCCGACAAGAATCCTACGGTAATAAACGTTTCTTAAAAATGCAGTTTTACATTGCTAATATAAATCACTTGCTAAGTCACAAATCAAAATAGAAAATATTTGCGTTACACTACGTAAACCGAAGCTTTATAGCAAACATACAAAATTAAACGTGGTAGTACAATAGTTATAACTTATACAAAAGGAATTAATAATTCACATACCTCTACAGCTGAAGATGTGCAAGTCCTTAAATTTTGGTGTGGTTCCTCGCAGACTTACATCATAGAGGAGACTCCCTAGTGTCTAAAATTAAAGGGTTTGTATGTGTTATTGCCTTTTTCCCTAATATGTCTTTTATTGTGTGATTTGTTTCAAAATTAAATTTGGATAAGATTTTGTTTTATGGTTTATACACCGCCATAACTAGTGTAACTGATCTTTGTCTCTGACTGGTCTTATAGTTATTTACATAAGTGATCTGTGCCAGGGATCAGTATTGCCCAGTGATTGCTATGTGTTTTGTGCTATATTGTTTTTTATGACACCCCTCGTGTTTTTGTTGGGACTGGCTGGAAATAAGTAAGTAAATAATATTTCTAGTATTGTGTACTTGCTTAGGTTTGCATATTTGTGATTAGTATAGAAGTAATACAAAATTTTGGCAAGTTGCCTTTTTGTGATGTCCATTCGTTTCGTATTCCGTAATCATGTATAGTCCATAAACTATCCATTTCGTTATCAAACGAATTTGTAGTCCATTTTGTAGTCATTCGATGTTTGTAGTCCGTTTTGAGTTTATTCATAAATTCCAGTGTAAGTTTAGTCTTAAATCTGGAGTCCATATTCGTTCTGTGTTCTTTCCTTTTGATAATTTTGGTGTTACATTTTTCAAGTCCGTAGTCGTTCCTTTTCGTATTCCATGTCGTAACATTCTGGTTCTGTACGTATTATCTTAATTTGAATGTCCCTTTCCATTTCCACAAGTCGTTTTAAATTTGTAATATTTCCTGCTCCAAAAGGATCCCCACGAAGATACTTGCAATAGGTTGAAAATAGTCGCATATACTTACTTTACAGAAGATAGTTTATGTATTTGTTGATTCCTGGCCCATTAGTGCATCACTAAATTAGACCGCTCACTGACAAGACGTTCCGTAATGTAAAGCTTTAATCTTACGGTGATGCATTTATACACAGACTAAGCCGCCATACATTGTCTGTGCTTGAAAAAATTCGGTTCTTCCCACTGAAAGCACTTCGCACGTGCGACATAGGATGAACCAAACTCACTACCTTGAAATAATATGCAATATACATAAATCACCCTCGGGTATCGTTTTACACAAAAATCGAAAACCGAGTACATGTAATTAATAAATAAAAGGATTTATACAATACCGTGACATACATACTGTCCAGTGAAATACTGTACGCCATGTATTAATCAACAGCTTTGTGAGCAACATTTTCCAAAGTTTCCACTTGCTCACTCAATGTAGTTCTTGGCATTACTATGAATGCAATTCTTGAACTCTTCAATTAATATTAGCTGTCTCAGTTTATCACAATCCCATAATTCTTTGCGGCTGACCGCCACATATCAATTATTTGTTGTTTTATTACTTTCATGAGTTTGTCCAGCTTCTTTTTTATAAAATTCCTCAACGTTTCTTGATATGCCTCGGTTACCAGCCCATAAACCTATACTTCACGAGCTTTGCCAATTAGTACAGAATATCTCTGAGTTAGATTTTGGGTTTAATGTTGAACTTTATTCTTACGATGCTTAGAGAATTCCTGGATACAGTCAAGTACACTTGCAATAGGACAACTGACAACTAAAACATATTTGCTACTAGATGTTAGACGAAAATGTTTGCCCTGCCAACGAAACCATGTTCAGTCATGCGTCCGTCAAGATATATGTTTGAGGAATATTCAGGACTAGAACATTAAGGTCTCAATCAAGAGTGTATATTCTGATTTCTAAACATCACTCCAGTGCTGTTTGATGTTGAGTCTCGTAATGAAACAAGGAATATTTCAGTCGACGTAAATTATGCAACGGATTTGTATTCACTGAAGGTGCGCTTTGGCAAGCTTCTGCCGAACAATTTACAATTTTGGGAAGTCACCAATTACGATTATATGGTCTTAAAATAAGTAATAGAAAAGTGTGACAAGCAACAAGCTTTAGAATATTAAACATAAAATTCATTTCCCTAAAGTACAAAGTGAAAATTAAAATATAGGAACTTACGGTATCGATAATTAAATTCCAAATAACCCTAGAAACACTTGCCTAAGTCCTAATGATTAAAGTTCTGAATTAACGCTAGTGGAAATCCAAATTAAATTCAACGCTGGATGAATTAGTATACCAGTGGTGGCCCGTGTAGTGGTGATGTGCCAATATTCTTTTGTTGGATCACAATAATTCATTTCAAAAATAAATCCTTATTTGAAATATTTCAGTACAACTAAAAATCTTTATTTCCAAGAATCTTATTTTTAAATGGCACATTGTATTTCCACAGAAGAATCACTGGAATTAAATAATTTAAATAAATAAAATTCCAGCCCAAATGAACTACTGGACACGTCAATAACACAGCTGATTCTGCCTCAAGATGTTATAACACGAATAATTAATTTCTAGAAGAACAATATTAGATAGTCCTCTACCTGACCTCAGTTCATAATTAACATTTTTTTAAAATAAAACTATTACCTAATGAAACGATTCTTTCTAGAAGGTCCGTAATGTTTACAAAATAAAATCTTAGTTATGATTAGAAGTCTATTACTGAAATTGTAATATCAAATATGTAGTAAGCAACAGGTAGACCCGGCGATTTATAGTTAAAGTGTGTTATTGTGATGGATGGTCTGCCACCGCAGAAAGGCAAAGGATCAAGCAATCTCTGCAGTTTTTCTAAAACACTTAACGAATCAATGTACCGTCTACCGCAGCCAACAAGAAAGTGAAGTGTGCATATCAAATAACCCTCAAGAGATAGAAATTACCGTGCGTATCTATGTTGTTAAGCCGCTAAAATAATAAAATAAAATATAGACAAACAGTCATACATATAATTATATTGTTATAAAGGATATACAATATATCAATTTAAATTACACAATTTTATATAGTGCATTAGCATTAAGTCCATTAGGATACAGAGTATCTAACTTATGAATCCAATAAGTTTCTTTTATGAGTCTATTCATGTCACCATGCACAATATATATTGGCATGAAAGAAAAATCAAATAGAGAGTGATTATTGGTGTTAAAGTGTGTTGAAACATTAGAGGAAAACTGAGGATCTCTATAATTTTTTATATGAAAGCGATGATTATTCATTCTCTTAGAAACTTGTTGTAGTCTTTGTCCAACATATTGCATGCTACATTTTTTACAGGTTATTAAATAAATCACATCAGTTGATATGCAGTTAGTGTTATCGCGTAGAGAAAATACCTCTTTTGTATTAGCACTACTGAAAGAAGTACTTTCTCTTATGTTTGCACATTGAGAGCACCGGTGTCTGTTACATTTAGATGACGAAAAGTGTATTTTTTTTATTTTCTGTCTGTTTAGTTCTGATTAAAAAATCTTGCAAATTCGTGGGTCTTCTATAAGCGAGAATTGGTTTAATTTTGAAAAGTGATTTGACGCTAGTTTTATTGGATAAATTTGGGAGGCTATAATATTATGAATAGACTCATAAAAGAAACTTATTGGATTCATAAGTTAGATACTCTGTATCCTAATGGACTTAATGCTAATGCACTATATAAAATTGTATAATTTAAATTGATATATTGTATATCCTTCATAACAATATAATTATATGTATGACTGTTTGTCTCTATTTTATTTTATTATTTTACTAATTCAAGTTTCATTAGAGACTCGTGTACCTTTTAGATCCTGTCATATATAATTGTTATGATGATGCATATCATTTATGACGTTACGTAATGACGTAATTGTTGTTTTAAAATAAAAGACGTCATCCGTTACTTTCAAAACATTTCGTGCCTGAAGAAGCATAAATTAAATGCGAAACTAGCTGCACAGAATTTTCGGCGTTTGTGTTGTTTTTTATCACAGTTAAGCCGCTAAGACATAAATACAGTTAACTGAATTATGATTTATTTCAATTTGACCAGATATAATCTTAGCGCCAATCCTTCCTGTTCTTGTTGATTTCCAATAGAAAACGACCGTCATTTTATTTTGATTTCATCCTCTTTAATAACGCAAACAATGAGTTTTAACGCATAATATCAGTAATGAATATGAAGAATGATTCCAATATACTTTTATTTGTCACCAAAATTTACGCGGCAGAAATAAAAACAATATATGCTATTAAGGGAAATACACAAACATGTTATTAGGGCAAATTAATTCACTAACATATGATTACGTTTTGTTCCATTGTGACTACAATTAAACCGTAACCACCGGACCACACCAAACAATAGTATTCCCCTCTTATCCTTCCATTACCCATATCATTTCATTGATATGTACATCACAGGTCATGATTTTGATTTAGAACTTGTGTCATCATGGTCGATATTTAAATATTTATGTTTAAAATTGAGATGTAGTACTACTTGTTTTCAATCTTTAATTAATAATTACTAAGTTTTCAAGCAAGTATAGTTAGATATGCTTTAATATAAACTGAAATTGGTATTTGGTAAATACCCACTGAGGGGTTAGATTAGACAGCAAACATAAAGGACAAGAGTTCTTAACTGGTGTTTGTTTACATGTTTACCTATTTATCTCTGTTTTCATTATGTTCTAAGAAACAATAAACACACCTCTTACATGTCAGGCCACTGTGTGATGTATCATAATATATTTCTTCAACGCGATTTTGCATATATCACTGTTGAGGAATTAAAACGTGATCAGACACATCTGACACTTTTTAGTTTTGAATAATGAACATTTCTCTAGACATAATAATTTTATTTTTGCATTGCACTCTTGAATAATGAATTACTACATGCAAATACAACTCAGATAATGCATTAATAAATATATAATGCCAACGCCATCCTTTTCAGCATCACCTACATGGTATTTGTACCTGCCTGAATCTTAAACAGTATTTCAGTGAGATTGAAAGAGAGCAACATAAAAAACATGATACATGGGCGAATTGATGCTATGATAGTCTTAATCAGGAATTGACGTAGTAAATAGAAAATATCTTGAAAAAATTTCCTACAGGTACAACAATAATTATAATGGATCTGCAAATGACATAGTTGAATTAATTTGATTTAACGTGAGAGATTGCCATAACACAAATAAAAGTAACTCCGTGAAACCTTTAGCGTGCCGAATTTCAGGTTTAAAATGAAGTACCATGGGCGTATAACAAAAATTATATATCACCTTTCTTGAGATCAAACCTTGTCTTTAATAGAAATGTTGGTATCTCCAAGACTTAACACAAACGTTCCCCGTTCTTTTGTGATGATAGGCCGACCACCAAATCTTTAAGATTCCATTATATCAGCCAGGTCCGAGACATTATCATGTCACAACTGTACTGTACGACATTTAGAATTAAACAAGAAGTCTTTATATCAACCCCTGTTGATTCTGAGAAAGTAATAGTATATAACAAAATGGCTACCATGTTTCTAATTGGTGGAATAGTTTCCGGGAAACAATGAATGAACGTGTCGCTAGACAATTTTAGTATGTTGCTAAAACAGTAATGTTCTATTTGAACTGAAGATGTATTACTCAAAATCTCTTTATCCTGAGGCTGGAGGTTTTCTTCTCCATGAAGTTGTGGCGTCATCTTCACTTTCACCCGTGGCTCGAGTTGTCATAACGTATACCACGATTACATTGCTTTACAATCAATTTACGTTGGCAACACCTTGCATACAGATAGCAAGAATTCATGCATTGTTACTACATGATGGAGCACAGTCTGGAATATTTTCCTTCCTCGCTTAAAATCCAACATGCTTTACTAACTGCTCACAAACAAAACACACATCCGACAGCTCTAACAAACAACATCAAAACAACTACCAACCAATATGGCCTTCCTTTTTTGTCTAAATATCGTCTTATTAATGTGTTTCTCTTTCAACATTCAGTAATGAGTGTTTATGAAATACGCGGAATTTTTATAAAGCTTGTTTCATGAAGTTCATATCCCGACTATGCACTAATACAGGAAAGAAAGAAACCTCCGACATTTAAAAACTTTATTGGAGAGTACATTTGTTGAATTAATTTCATGCGGACAATCGTGCAATTAAATTTGAAAGATGCAGACTGTCATGCAACAAGTAATTTTCACTGGATAATTTGTAACGCAAATATTGTGTTGTATTTCAATAAAATAAGAAAGACCAAATATTCCAGATATAAAAAGCTCAGCGAATACATGTGCATAACTTCAGTTAAGTACAATTACACTTCTACAGCTTAAACACGTGTAACGCAACATGTGTGAAATGACATTGAAGTAAATACAACTAAGAGATATGTATACAGTACATATGGCGTAGTTAATGATTTTATACAAGACAAAAAATACATACATAAATGAAATAGATTACAAGATCAATACATAATACTCTCACAATATACCTTTGGTTTTAAAATAACGTCTTAACATATCGTAAAAAACGCGCCGAATTGGATAAGAATTTGGATTTCAGTCTCACCAGGTACAGTGAGAAGTTACGAGATTTAAGTGGTTGTTTATTAAGTACCTTGCTACACTCCCTATCCTTAAGAAAAAGAGATTTTCTTGATCCCTCGCATCTTCTTAAATTATAAAAGTGGATAAGATATATTGAACAGTGATACAATTTGTACAGTGGATAAGATATATTGAACAGTGATACAATTTGTACAGCATTTCCATTGCTGTGTATTCAGTGAGGTAGCGGAAAGTCGTTAGAGCTTAAGAGAAGTTCGTTTGTATTTTCGTGCAATATCAGGCAAACAATATTTCGATGCTTGGTCACGATTCATAATCCTCTAATCTGAACGTTCAAAATATAATGACTTTTGTTTTGTGTTTGTTATTTGTAGTCTTTATATCCCATTATATATACCATATCCAGAGCTCGCTGATGATACATCTAAATCCTAAATTTTATCCCTTTTTCTCATATATTTATTTGACATGATCGTATATTGTATTCAATCTGATACATATCCATATATTTTGCAACGCATACATTCTATGCTACGGATCCAAAAGAAATACTGGGTCGTTCAAAGTTGGTGTTGTCACGAACCTAGTCTTCTAACAAAAAGTCGTAACAAGTATAATAAATAGTTCTGCTTCTTCCAGGTAGGAGGTGGGGGGGGGGCGGATAATTATGCATGAAAGTTTTGTTTTCGAATCTCACAGAAAGAATGACAACTATATTTATTTGATGAAGCAGGTTCACATACATTTTTAGCAATTGATAAATCTGCTTTCAGGCGTAAGGACGAATTTGATCCCATTCTATATACGTTCATAAGGGAACGATTGAGACAGTTAAATATAAAATTTGGTAACAAAGTAGTTCTTTATAACGTGCGAACAATGTATCACCATGATCTTAACAAACAAACCGGCTGAAGCATTTCTCTTCCAGGCACGGATACTATATATAGATTTTATCCCTTTACAAGTTTCGGTCCATGGATAGGTTTGTGAATTTTATGTCCTGATGGAAGAGGGCGATGTGCGGGTGGCTGTTTGGTTGGCCAGAACCAGTCTGTCTGGAAGTCGCAGTTGAAGGCAATTAAGATGTTTTCATATTTGACTTGAGGACAGGTCTTATCAGTGGTGAAATCCCATACGTCCATCACCGCATTTCCAAAGTCTGTTCCGTAATGTCTCGGGATGGCAGAAGTAAGTCGGACAGCTCCACTGCAGGGGCGGTATATATTCGAATTTGGTGCCTTACAAACAGGTCGGCACACTCTGCCGCATGAGTCGGTAGCTTGAATTAGGGCTAACGTGCTTTCCATGGCTGGGTTCTTCACTGCAATGTAAGCGGTGGATACTGTAATAGCTATACGACGATCAACGATGGCGTATTCCTTATACGTGCCATCGTAACTAAGACCTACAGATTTGATGTAGATAGACGAGATCCTTTTGTCACCCTCTGAACATTTCTCATATTTAGCGGGCTGTCCGTTCTTTAAGTGCTGATACACGTTGCTGTAAACGTTTGGGGCATATATATCGTAGAATTTGCTGATTTTGCCGTTGTAGATGGGATAGGAACCATAGCTTGTGTACTCTGGAGGCCTTCGGTAGATGATCTTCACTGGAATGTAAACCCACTGACGGATGTCACTCTTTCCGTTTAGACAATAGTGGTTTTGATAAGGCTTGTCATGCTCGGTATATAACTGAGTTGTGGGTGGGTGTGGACACGCAGTAGGTGGAGGTGATGTAACTGGAGCAACTGTGGTGCGCGTGACCTGATTGTTTTCCCACTCGAGTACTTCGGCCAGCGTTCTCGAGACGCAATGGGCGTTGTTACTGAAAATAACGCATTTGAGATATTTAGACCCACAGTCTGGGTTCTGTACGCTGCAGGTCGGTGGAGGATCATACTCGTAGATTTCAGCAGTGAATGTATTACTCAATCCATCTATCACCGTCATCTCAGCGAATCCCAGAGCCGCATCCGGTGCGTGCAGTTCTGCAGCCCCCATAGTGGTTGGATTCGCGGGGTAATCTGTCTCAATATTCACTCCATTTCTCCGAGAATTTATTCGGAATGCCTCCCAAACATAATCTACAAACGTGTGGTGATTCCAGAAAGCAGGATCTAATGGAGACGTTTGTAACATAGCCATCTGACCGTCAACCCATCTATGGATTCCATTGTGATGGAATTCCAAATCGCTCTCGATAGCTGAGTCGGCACCGCAGATTTCGCTCATTCTGGTCATTCTTGTCACGTTCACTATTGCTTCATCCGTCATAGGAGGTCCATCAGTCCCAATATTTCTTATGAGCGGACCAGCAGAGGTTTGCCATCCACTTCCCAGAATTCCACCGGACACTTCGCCAGATCCTGTTCCCAAGAAACGGTTAGTAAATAAAACGGTGCTGGTTGGTTGCTCCATCCTTGCCTCTAGACGCGAGTCCCAATAGGGGATTGTCACTTCTGCGAATTCGGGACCCTGAGCTCTTAGCATATTTTCATACCTGGTAAATAAATAAACAGATAATTGAATCAGATACAAATATTTACAGCAAATATTCAAGCGACAAGAAATTATATATCATATTACTGCATTGAGATTTAAACGTTTAATGCACATTGGTAAAGCAGAAAAGTAGATTTAAACAAACCATGTAGATTTACCCATGCGTTCTAGTACAAAATCATGAAAGGGATTTATTTGGAATCAACTTAATAAATCTGATCGGAAATTAAATGAAATTTAACCAAGTCGTATTAAATCTAAAACAATGGAATCAAATATTTTAAATAATTACATCAATAGATAAACTCTGTGCCAGCCGAAGAAGTTGCATCCTCCGT